>JAPDSC010087809.1:0-37234 GCA_026290005.1 Latrodectus geometricus | reverse complement strand
ATCAAAGCTCAAACTGTTCTTCTTCAATCACATTACATATCTGGATACTGAAGTGAATCATATTTGAAGAATTGCTTCAAGTAAAAGTGTTTGACGACGCCCACATAGTCATTTTTTATATGACTAAATTTTTCATTATTAATATAGGAGATTCACAGTTAAGGAAGTGATTTAAATTACTTATATTTTTGTTGGGTTTTAGAGTCTCTCGCATTTTGCTAAATCGATAAAGAATTATGGTGGAAATACTACAAATATTTATGGTGGAAGTGGCTATCGAATACATGACCTATTGAATTGAAGACTACAGCGGAAGCCGATCAGTTGCCAACTCATCAAAAGAGGATGAGACAAAACCTTATGGAATTTTTATGATTATACAAGGTTATTAAGTAAGCTGAGATGTTTTAACGCTAAGAACATTGAAACATAGCAACACACATCATTTAGGTAACAAACATATTTAACTTCCTTACATGGGAAAAAAATGGAATTATATTGTTTTAGAATTTTTGGAAATTATTCTATTTGATGTTAAAAACTTCTACATCAAAAACTTCTTCGTAGTTTCCGAGAAAAATTCTAATGAAGTAACAAATTTGGCTGAAAATACCAATATGAATATTCTTTTTTTTACAATGAAAACTGATGACATTTTACGTTTTTCCATAAAAACTTTATTAAATTAAGTAACCATATTCAAATTAATTTATTTATCAGACTATATTAATCTTTAAGTTTTGAAGATTTCCTGAGATCAAACAATCCAATATTAGAAATGCTAGAATGTGAATTTTTTTTTTTTTTAATTTCAGTAGAGATTATTGAAAATAAATGAGCTAATCATCTCTCTTTAGATTCTAACCATGTTTTAAAATATGTTTCTAATTATTTTCAGTTCAAGCAATCAAAGAATATCTTAAAATATATGCAAAGTTGTCCTCAACTACAACGTCAATAGGTAGCTTTGAGTACATGTACAAAAATCAAAAGTTTTATGCATGGAATCCTTACATAAAACTATTAAAGAGCAGAATTCATAAAATAGTTTATGCATTACCATAATTTCTATTTTGAATTTGTTTTAATCTCCTCTTAATTGTTTTTGTATTGTTGATGACATTTTAAATTAATAATGTATAGAAACTGAACTGGTGTTGTTAAACTTAAAGCAACCAAAAATGCATAGTTGTTTTAAAATTAAATATTAACCTATTTCAAGTTTGATAATAATCTTTTGAGTTACAAGTAAAATGAACTCAATTGTAAGCAATTTCAGTTTAGAATAACCTTTTGATTTCGTTACGCAAACGTCAGTTTCGTTTTAAGCAAATCCATTATTGTTCTCAATAAATTATACACTTGATTGTTTGTTTGCAGTGTCGGGAACGTGCTTGCCTATCCATGGGAAGGAGTTCTACCAGCCCTGCGTCAAGGACACAGATTGCGGTTCTGGCCTGGTGTGTGCTGATTCTGGGAACTTCTCGCCATCGAAGACTTGTCAACTGGATGGATCATCGATACTCAAGAAGAAAGGATTCAGTAAATTTCTACACTTTAATTATTCAATTTATAAAAAATCTAGATTCCCTGCCGACTTATTGAGTCATAACAATCTCAGTATATATTGAAACTACTCAGATAAAATAATCACTAAATAAAGATAAAATAATCACTAAATCTTATAATAGATCATTTATTTTGATTGACAGATTATATATTTAAATATGCAGATTATATATTTAAATATACAGATTATATATTTAAATAAATAAATATATAGTTCCTTTAAGACCGTGGTGGCTTGGCTGGTTAGGGGGTCTTTCTCGCTACTAGAAGGTGGAGAGTTCAAATCCTGGCTTATTCGAAGATCGATCGTGTTTATTAATGGCGACTGGGGCACCTAAAATATGTCGTGGTCGCAATATTCTCCATGTTCCCATTCGAAATTAGTATCTCTTGGGATATTAGAAGTCAGGACTTGGGTCTTCTCTGGCTTCCTATCTCTAAATTGGAAGACCCAGATGGTGCTGCCATCTATGAGCCAAAATCATACTTCCACCTTCGTAGGGGGTGCTCTGTTCAAAAATGGAAATAAATAAATATAACATTCACACAGTTCCTGATGGATGGTTTTGGCTTCGCCAAGTTCATTTGTAACAACACAACACTCTGAAATAATAAACTCATTAGATAAAACTCATTAAAACAAAAATAAATTATTAATCAGAAAATTAAATATTTTCAGAAACATTCATTAGGTGTTACTTTCTTTATAATACTAATGTTGAATGCGATAGTTTTTTTTAAATATTAATTTCATTAGTATTTATTAAACCATCAAATATATCATCAATTAATAACTTAGAATGTGTTTTGCATCATAATTATTGGAAAACTATTTTTTAAATTCACGTTTTTACAAATTTACGAATTTATTCTTAGTTTTCTTTAAACCCAAAAAATGTAATAAATATGAAAACGAGAAAACAGCTTAGAAAGAAAAACTAGCAGTACTTTATATAATTTTTTTTTCCTTCACTCAAATCGTTACACTTTGCCATTAATCTTCTAAATTGGAAAATTAATTATTCTTAACCATTAAAAGCATCGATTGATGTATTCATTCTCGTATTCTGAATTTTTAATTTTGGTGAAAAATAAAGGAGAACTGATGTTTTATTCTACTAAAATTAAAAGAATTTGTTTCATTAATGTGTTTGCCTCGAATGAGTAATATATCATTTTGTTTCGAATTTTTATTGTTTCATCAATGTTTTGAAAAATAAATTTTTGTTTCTTTCATACGAATTGCTTGCTTTAAAAGACATGATTTATTACAGTGATGGATTTTGGAATAAATAAATAAGTTAATTGATTCAAAACCATCGAAATTTCCTTTCTTCTGAAGATAATTTATAACATATATTTATTTAATTATTAAAAGTAAAATTGTAAAAAACTTTAGCCTTCTTTCATTTGAAGAAAATGTATAAACCAAACTAGTTTTGTCAAATTATTAATTCTTAATAATTTATTTCCTGTTTCTTTTTGTACTAAAAGCATTCTTTGAATGATATCACGAAGAGAAATTAAATTAGAACTAATTATTATTGGAAACCAAAATAATCTATATCTTTATTTAATGTCAATAAATTTTAATCTGCGACATACCATACATAATTTTATTTGATCATGAGAAAAATTGGCATTTTTTATCTATTCTGTAGCCAAAATTTATTTAAGTGTTCCTTTGTGTCTTTGATATAAACACGTATCGCACATAATTACTCAGTAACGAATAAAGTTTTAATATTTTTCCTTATATCACATGCACATTGTTCTGTCTTTCAATAACTGAAGCCATGAAAGCAAAACACAATATTGAGCATTGACATAATATAATAAAAATTGTCGATTTGACTGATATAAACTGATATTTTACTAAATTTCTCTTAAGTTTTTTTCTTCAGTAAATAAAATACCCCGAGTGAGTTATTAGAAGCTTTCAAACTTATGCAAATGTCTTAAAGTAGCACGTATTAAATATTACTTGGTCATGTGGCCGTTGATAACTATGTAAGTGCTTAACACACTTGACAACTGATAGTAGTTTGGCCTTCATCATAGAAAAAAATGTATCTGAGTGACTTTGAGAGAAGTATGTTACGAGATTTTCATTGAGGTGGACCGAAACTACATGTTTGCTTGCCTCTACGAAAACCATTTCAAGAGTTTCCCTAGGACTGGTTACAAAACCAAAAAACATCCATCTAGACACAAACATGTTGTCTAAAGCTCACCCCTTGGATTCAATAATCCACAGGGTGAGCGTTAGAGGAAAATGCTTGTCTCACTAAAGAGAAATGCCTTTATTCATCAACTAATCTTGAACTAGACCTCTAGACAGCAGAATAACATCTCTGAATGCACGACATGTCGTACATTGGCAAAAATGAACTACAAAACCAGATGGCTAGTTCGGGTACATTTGATCTAGAACAAAAATGTATTCATTTTAACTATGATCAATAATACGGAATCATTGACAACTAGAAGTATGCTGGTCGGATTTATCCTCTTTTCTACTGCACTTGCAAATGAATGACGCAGAATCTACAGACATTATTACAAAAAGATTTACGCTTCTTGTCAAGTTTCCACAATTCTACCATGAGATGTAATGTATCGGTTCGAAAAAGTTTTTCTGTTATATTCTTGATATGTTGTTACCAGTAGCACAAAAGCCTTAATGATTTAGATAGCATTAACATTGTTGATGGCAAGCTTTATTCCTTCATCGTTTCTGTGTTCCCATAGTGGTACTTCTCACTGGAATCTCCCAAAGATCGTATCTTCATAGGCAGGTTTCTGTAATCATCAAATTTTAATCCTATAAAACATTTTTAGGATAAATTGAAAAATGTTTTTTCAAGGGATGAGTCTATCACCATTCAATAAATTTCAACTGGAAGCAACAGTTACATCCGTATGAACAAACATCGTAGAATAAAACCAGTAGAATCCATGCTGATTCTCAGTAGCTATTATAGTAGGTAAAACTATTCCAACATATTTATTGTTTCGAAAAAATGACTTCTCAATACTTATTGGTTACAAGCATTGTTTATGAAATTATCACAACGGATATTTCTAAACAGCATGCTTAAATTTTCAGGATGAATAAATAAATCAAAAATATGTCCAAGAAATATATAGCTATGCTGATTTAAAGCACAAACATCCCAAGATAACGTCTTACAAAAACAGATAAGTTCGACTTGAAAATTTAGCAATTGACTAACAACTGTAGTACATTGGTTTGTTTTACAAATTCTTTGTCAGAAAATATATATCTACTATGAATTATTAGCCTTTCATATTCTGTATAATAGGATATTCACAATCGCATCAAAATTTGCATCTAACATTTTTCCCAAAAAGAAAAAAATCCATGAATTTAAAACAAGCAATTTAGATTACTAACATCCAAGAAACGTTACTTCAGTATGGAAAAATCCACATGCCAACCAACTACGTTTGAACAATGTATCATTGTTGAAGTCATATTTTTGCTTTATGTGTGCACATTTGTTGGGGTGGCTTAAAATTTTTTCGGATTTTCATCCTTTCGTCACGCAAATGTGATTAACTTCTTATGAAATAGTTTATCGGATAATGTTCTAAGAAAGTCTATCAGCTTATCCAATAGCAATCGTTTCAGCTGTAAACTTAGCCGTTTCGTTGTCAAAGTGTATCTTCATTACTTCGTCGATTAATAGAGGTTATGTTAGATTATCTTGTTTGAACCTCTGTGATTTAAAAGAACGGTGCACTTGGAAATAGCAGGAACTGGATACGCTCATATCCTATTTGGAATAACAGGAATTGAACATTGAATATCTGACAACTTATGAACATCTATCGTACAGGATAAACTGGAGTTGTATGGATTTTTCCTTTTAGATATGTGAATCCTGATCACAGTCTATGAAAAATAAAAGGCAAAATATGTTGGATGTTTAAGCCCCATACAAGTATCAGACTTGCTGGATTGTATTTACTATGTATATCAAAATATTAATATGTTTTATGTTACAGATGATCACACTTTTCTAGCGTTATACATAAGTTGGTAGATAAATTATTTTTTAGAAAACAGATAGAAGTACATCAAAGGATGTACTTCTATCTGTTTGTTGTCAAAAAGTTGATCGAATGAAAATAAATTTTTGCATTATCTAGATGAGTGTAAATCAAAATACTTTCAATATACATAAAATATAAGGATAGACATAAACCTTGGGTATAACCCTTTGGTAGATTTAAATATATACACACCTTAACTTTTTAGGAATTCATATACTGATTTAAGCTATTTTTATCACAATATGCCTTACTTCAATTTAAACAATTTTACATGTAGAACCAGATATATTTATGTTTCGTTGTTAAGGAAATAGCTACTTTAAACCATTGAAAACGAACATTATATAAATTGCAGTATGTTTGAAAAACTGTATACAGTATAAAAGAATTTAAGGAATTAAGATAGTTTTCAACGTTCAGTATTTAAAAATCTTCAAACTCTTGGATTTTAAATGATGCTAATGAAACACTTAAATCTTTCATTCGTAATTATAGATTGCTAATTTTGATGGAAAAGATAAATGCTTTCTTCACTAATTACTTTCCATTCCCAAAATAAAAACAAAACTGTAATCATCTTACTATTTTGTTTTGTTTTTGGTAACTCCACATTTATTATTGTTATTTCTTTCTGAAGAACTTTCTATTGTGGTTAAAAGAATTTTTGAGTATCAAAGCGAGTGAATTTGAAAGTAGGAAACTGAAACTAATGAAACAAAATTATAGTGCATTGTATATAACACCAATAAATGTAAACTTTTCCATCGATTTTATATAATCATACGTTTGGTTCCGAGTCTTTCTAATTTTTATTTCAACCTTAAACTTCTAATTTATATTCTGTTGAATGTTTTTCTGTTTATCGATTAAAGTATATCGATATAATTTGACAGTTATTTTAAAAATTCTCATATCAACCCAGATTGTACCTGATATTGTCTTTTATGTGCTTGAGCTTATAAGACTCCAACGAATAAAAATAAATGCGTTAAGATAATTGTTTTTACGTCAACATTTCTGTTAATTATTCCTGCTTTAATCCATAATTATTATCATATGTGAATAATATTTGGTGAAATAGAACTTTCAATCAATGCTAAAGGGGAAGAAATATTTTTGAAATTATGAATTATTTCCTGCATCTTTATCTTCTAGTTGATATAAAATTTAAGAACTCTCTCTCTCTCTCTCTCTTACATCTTATTCTTATACTAAAAACATCTTCTAATGTACTTCAGTGTGTTATTTTTTTTAAAACTAATGTTCCAATTCGAATAAACATTTTCCTTGAATCGAATTGCAAAATAAAAATTTTCCAATTTGATTTTCTAAACAAAACTGTTTATTTTGTATTAAAATTATTCTCAAAAATAATTTACCTGTTTTTCAAAATATTATCATGACAATATTTCTCCCTCTCAATAGCATTTTTAATGTCAAACCTAAGCACATTCCTCAGTTAAAATACTTACTAACACAATCTAATTTAAAAAATACTATTAACACACTATAAACTAAAGCAGCTTGAAGGAGATTAGATAAAGAGATCAACAAGTATAAGAGTATTATGGAGCAAAACATTGTATTAGAAAGGATTTAATACATTATATTTAAACTTATTTTTATTGAATAAATGTATTAACTAACCAATAAATATCAATAATACAAAACGATTATGAAAATAGAGATATTTAACACGTTACTCTCAAATTTCTCATTTACAAATATCTTCTTTTATTCAAGTTTCCACTGATTTCACAATTTCTTGATTAAGGCAGATTCTTGAACTCGAAAATCTGTTTTTTTTTTTAATCTATAAAAAATATGTTTAGATATCTAGTTTGAGAATAATTTCTGATTTCAAATAAACTTCATTTAAAAATAAACAAATAAAAGGAACAAAATATCGAACTATAAGAAATAGTTTGCTACTTATATTGTATATATATATATATATATATATATATATATATATATATCCTATTCAATTATCATATCATCTATTTATATTATCTTTTAAAGGTTGTTTTCATTTGCCTTAATAAGTTATCGTTTCTAATTTAATATATAATTAAAATGAACGACTTGGCTTCGTACTGATCAATGAAAGCTTATTGTAATGTTACAACATACTATTTTTATTATAAAAAGTACTTTTAACGAGCTTCGATGTTTACTATGATATTCTTCCTGGATTCTTGATATAAATGGATGTGAAAACCTTTTTTTTACGTTATATCTATAATCAATCTTCACTATACTTTATTAATTCTAAGATATTTTTTATAGCACAACTTGTCTACCTTAAACACTAATATACTAAATATTAATGTAAATTTTATACAGGTCGCAAAAAATGTATAAATAAAACCGTTTCCACATACACATTGTGCAAATACATTTCCGAGATTTCTGAATATATATATTTGCAGCAGAAAGTATATAAATTTTCTTAATTTTATGTTGATATGTCTTTAGAAAAATAAAATTGAATGTGGTTGTTAATTATTCTTCGGAATTCGAATGCTAAAAGAATCATGAACATTAAAAGTTTTGTTTTAAACAATGAAATATATCTTAGAATGTTCTTATTCCAGTCATAACCAATAACCCTTTTCTTAAACTGCGTAGTAATATTTAAAAAAAAAATTAATCCGATAAAAAAAATAACTTCATCTCAGAAAAGAAAAGTCTCGGATTTATTCAATTATTCCTTGCAATTTTAAAACATAAACATTAAATTTACGACACACTAATTTTATAGCTTAGGACACCTTAAAAGTAATATGTCATTTGAAATATATTGATGTTGAAATAATGAGTGGAGCTTGTTACGGAATTGAATTCTACAAAAATGTTACATATTAAATCAACATTTGGCCCATAAGAATTGACTATAAAGAACAAGAAAGCAGAACTAACCTAAAAAGGGAATAAAAGGATATAAACTAGCTTAATCAAAAAATGGATTTTAGTTAAAAGGAATAAAAGGAGGAAATGTTCATGTGATAATTGTCTGGCAAAAAAAAATTCCTTAATTTTATTTATTTACTATTATTTTTTTTTTTTTTTTGCTGGTTTGAATGATTAATACTATTGCAAAATTGTATCAATCATTCAATGTCTACTTGGAGTTAAGATTTAATGATTTGAAAGTTTAAAATAATTTAAATTTTTTAAGTAACTTAATAATGTTTTTAAGTAAATATTTTAGATAACTTAAATATATATCGCAATATTTATTTCTCGTATAATGTAAATTGCACTGATTAATCTTTTCTATACTAGGACAATCTCTGCGAAACACATTTTACGAAGATTTCATATTTTTCAATTTAGTTAAAAATAACTTGCAAATCAAACCATGAACTGAAAATCTTTTCTGTCCAAGAATCCTGTAACAGTTGCTCCATAGTGAAGTATAAATTTTACATCCAAGAATTCAATTTCCAAATACACAGTACCTTTAAATTATCTAAATGTATCATAAAGTAAAATAATAATTACTTGTGAATAAATCTCATCGAAATATATTCTCACTAGGACATGAAGAAATGTCATAAGGTATTCAGAATTTATAGTTACATTTCTTCTCTCCAACGATTTAATTTCGGATGACTTTATCTAGTTAATAATTCCATAATAAGCATGTTAGCATGGCACATAGAAGTAGAAAATAGAAGGCATTGATACCACTCTGCTATAGTTCTTATTGAACTAATCAGCCTACCCCAGCGTCTTATTATTCCAATTTTGCAATTCAGCAGTGCGGATGTGCTACTAATGTATATCTGCTATCATTCCAAATCGCAGTCCATCTTAATTTCTATTCTACTATCTCATTCCACTTGATTCTTTTCTAGATTCTCAGTAGAATTCTGAATTTTTTTTTTTTTTCTCTTCGTTTCAGGAGTGAAGCAAATTAATTTTCTCTTTCCTTTGAAGTTTCTTTGTTTGCATTTTGTTTGTATTTTTGTTATGTTTTATTAAAACAAAACAAAAAAATGCTAATAAATGCCTCACTAGCATCATTTTCAATTTTATGTACTGATATACCAGTGCTTGATTGATTTTTTATGATAAATTTTAGAAGTTAAAAATGTCACTTCATAAAATACAGTCGAAAACTAAAAACTCGTCTTAATATTAAGTTCTTATTACATACAAATATGATTAATCATTTATCATTAATAGATTTAATTATTTTTATCAAGAAGCATCGTATGTTCTTATGTGAAATGAGAAAAATTCCTTAAAACATGTTCTTTGAATATTCATCAACATAAACCCATTAATTAAACAGTATACTCTTGCTACTGGTCATTTGTGGTTCGAAATTTCGTTTATTGGTGCGGTCGACTGATTTTGCATCCACCGTTTTTATGTAACGAAAATTTGATTACGTGTACCAAATGCATGCATCAAGGTTTAAAATTTATAATCACAAGTATTTATGAAAGCCAATCACAAGTATTTTACTTAATAATTGGATTCGATTGTTTCTGCATCCACCGTTTTTACATAACGAAAATTTGATTACGTGTACCAAGGCGTCCAGGTTTAATATTTATAATCACAAGTATTTCTAAAGTATCATAAGTATTTATAAAAACCAATCACAAGTATTTTTCATGATAAATCCAACAATTATTTTTTTTTTTTTGAAAATAAAATATCTTTATCATTATAAAATTATATTCTTCATTTAAGAATAACTCACATTTCAAACATAAATCAAATTTAAAAATATTAAAATTCCGAATTAAAAGGTGGTTTCACAAAATATATACGTCAGAACCGTTAAGAAGAATTCTGAAAAAAAAACACTGTGAATACATATTTATTTTTATTTAACTATATTAATTTTATTCTGTCAGGTACAATAAACGGTGTTTTGAAGCAATTTTTTGACACTATTGGGTATATAATCCTATAATAAATGAAAAAAAAGTAGTTTCCATTATATTTCATCTAATATAAAATAAATTTGCTGTCATTTAATTCTATTTACAAAGCAAAGGAAGATAAGTAATTTTTGTGAAATTGTATTTGAAATCTCTTGTAACAAATGTATTACTAACAATGGATTGTCTGTTTGAATACAATTCTTAAGTAAAAGAATACCGTTTTAAAAAACTACATAAGAATTTCGTTTTTATCATATTATCCCCTCTTACATATATATTAAACATAAATATCAAAAATTTTTGAAAATAAATTATGCATAAAATATTGATTTTAGTATATAATTATGTACTCAATACTCTGGTCTATAATTTACAAAAATTATTGCTATCTTATTTCAATTACTTTTCTGAATAAATGTACTGCGAATATCAGCATTGTCTTATGAACCAAAATAAGATCATTATTTCATGAATTAAATTTCGCTTCTGTGATCTTAATTTCAAATAATTGATTGTCAACTTTGATTGATAAATTATAATATAAAATATAAGTGTTTGTAAAACTGGATACTTAAATCACTTGTACCCCATATGTTATCCTATTAATACTCGTTGAAATAGAACCGGTAATGCTATTCATCCGCAAGGAAAATAGCTTTCGTTGGCAATATCAAGAATTTAAAGTGAAAAAAGGAGAAATTAATTTCATCCGACAATTCTCTGACTAATACTGCTGTGAAAGTCAGACTGTTAACTCGAAGAGAACTTTTGATTTCGTTTTCTGCCAGGAGTAGAGACGATTGGAGTCGTGTCGAAGTGAGGAGAACGGTGCGGTTGGTTCTGTTTCTTGGGGGTGGCGGAAGTCCGCTCCTGGTCGTTGTAAAACTAAATGCCTTTAAAAACGTAGATAAATGTTTGAATTCATTGTTTGTGTGTTAATGTAAAATAAATGTTTCGTGTACCAATAATTTTTTTTGTGTTATTCGACTATCCTAGAGACGACAGGATAATGAGAATATCACAACTGCTCTGACCAATGCTGAATTTTCAAATTAACTCAAGATATCGTGCGGGTCTAGAAATAATTCACAAATAGTGGTGGGCTGCATGATATCAAGAATAAATGCAAAGCGATTGGTATTGCATGTTCTTTACTGTTGAATTCCAATTCATTTTGGTGTGCAACATCAAACTTTACAATAAAGGTAAGGAAGCACATAGAATAACAGCGCATTCAGCTAAGAAAAATATCAATACAGACGAGATGAATTGATGGTATGGGAAGAATCAACATAGTTGGACAAACAGATTTGCATACCATTCAGAAAGATAATTTGACGCAATAAAGTATGTAAAAAATATACTGATATTTCATATTATACTTAATGTTGCTCTCATTGATTATCCATTCTTTCAATAGATAAAAACGAGAGAACATACACTGCGACACTTATATGAAATATTTCTGACGCTGAAAAAAAAAAGCGTTTCGAAACATCACATTTTCCTCCGATTTAAATCCAATTAAATAAGGTAAGAACATATTCGGAGGACACGTTTCTGTGAGACCATAGCATCTTTTCACTGATTGAGAATTAAGAGATTGACATAATTAGAAGTAAAACACTTGTCTCTTTATTTTTTACGACCCATTACAGAATTTCTAGTTCCTCACTACATTAAAATTTCCACTGAAGAACCTCTTAAGTAACTTACAAGATGATGTCAATTAACTACATCATATTGGCTAACCAATCACAAAATATAACTAAAAAAATTTGCATTTCTTTTAGTGTACGAATACTTTTTACACCACACGATGTTGGATTGTTACAGTTTTGTAAACATTTATTCATGTATAAGATTATTTTTGTGTAAATTTCATATGAAATTAGTGAAAATATGTTCTATTATGTATTTATAATTAATTAAAATGGTATTCATGTTTATAATTTTTATGAACAGATCTCTTTTAAATCAATTGTCGTACTGTAAGAATACTTTTTACACTCACTGTAAATATGAATGAACTAGAAAAAGTTTATAAGTATTATTATAAATAAGAATCTTGAATTTCTAAAAATTCGATTTCCATAAATTTCTCGAATCCTAAAATTTGTTGGAATTGTCGAATTTTTATACATAAGTGTAAGAAAAATAAACTTCTCTTTCACACAAAAATGTTTTCAATGTGAACTTAGTTTAACTGGTCACGTGATAAATTCCACATTCTTCAAATACGTTTTGGAACATGTGGTTTTGACGAACAATATTATTCGAAAATGGAACTTTTAGCCCAATTAGTTTGCTTTGAATGGCTGCACAGTTACACTGAGTTTTGATGATACAAAAAAAATATAAATAAATAAATAATTATTAGTTTGCTAAGGGCTTAGCGCGAACTATTTTTTTAAAAAAACATAGAAAACAAATTACCCTAGTTCCAAATCTCACACTTTTACGCAAGTTTCAAATTATGTTAAGAGTTCAGATAGTAAGTTGAGTAAACAAAAAGTTACGTAAGAATAAAAAGAATTTTTACAAACACGAAAACATTTTAATTGTATTAAATTAATATTTAATTGATGAATCTTATTTATTTCATATAGAAATATGAGTACTAACTCATTTTTAAGACGATTGTAATTAGGTTTTCTTAAATAATCGTCATAAAAATATAGTTAATATAATAGTATAAAATTTTCAAATTTGGTTACAAATTTATAAAGTTTCAAAAAAGGTTTTATAACTATCACTAGTTTTTTTTTTATACTGGAAACAAGAAAAGTTAAACCAATTGCATTATCCTAAGAATATTTTTTTCATTTTATTGTTCCATTTCTTATATCGATAATTTTCAGATAGTTAAAATTCCTCTAGTTAAAAAAAAAAAAAAAAAAAAAAAAAAAAAAAAAAAAAAAAAAAAAAAACTAGAAAAATTTGGGAAGGTGATTGACCAACTTTTGTGAAAAAATTATTGCATTGATATTATCAATATATATAATTGCCTCATCTTCCTGGTAACGCGATTAGCTATTAGTTCAACAGTTAGATCAATGACTTTGAGATCATCATTTGAGAGTTCAACCCTCATTTCGAATAATGAACCCGAATAATTGAAAATATTTAGAATCCACTTTAAACTGTAGATTAAGATGTTTAAACTGTAGGTCACCATTAAATAAGATCTCGTATGCAAAATGTTTAATTTACATGTTAACCAAACATGTAAAATGATAAATAAACTAAATCTGAAAAATATTCAAATGCAATTTTTCATTAAGTTCACATTTCAGTAAGCAATGAAGATAAAAGCAAGCAATATCCCTGATTTGCTGTGATAAGAACGAGAGGAATGTTCTTTATTAAAACATATCCACTGTTAAACGAAGAGAAATTGTTTTCTGATTCTTTCGTCATAGGAATAGAACAATTTCTTAAAACTTTTCTAAACTTCGTGTTCTTGCGACTGTTGAGCATACCAAAGAATGTATGAAAATCCACGTTAGAGCACAAATAAAAACTTAGTTTCCTTAATAATGAAAATGTTGATTCAGATTGAATTAAACTTGACAACCAATAAGCAACCACGGAATGAAAACTAAATTTTCTGTTATTGATAACACAATAAAGATTGCAGAAAAAGAATATCATAAAAAATGAAGAATTAATATACATTTTAAACGTTAAAAGCGCTCTGATTGTATTAAACAATGCATTATTATGTATTTTAATATAAAGGCATATTTCATTTTATATATATTTATTCATCTTTAATTATATATTTATCCTTAAGTACCGGAACAATTACAATAGTTAGTATATTTTTATTTAAGCCTAACAAACTTGTATCATTATATCAAACTTATTTATGCTATGGAGCTTTGAAGTAGGAGACTGAAATATTCTGCGAGTGTTATTATAAGAATTCATATAAATTTGTTTTTAAAATAAGCTAGAAATAAATAATAAAATTTAAAATATAACATAAACAAAAAAAATTAAAATTTTAAAATATATTTTTAATTAAATTAGTGTTAAATGATAGTAAAATTCTAGCAGAAATCAAAGAAAAAATATTTCGGTCATGAGAATTAGGAAGATTTAAACAATGAAATTCAAAAAGTATTATTTCATTGTTTAAATCTTCCTAATTCTCATGGCCTAATTTAAACAATGAATATCTTTCAGAATTTGCTAGTTTTAGATCTCAGCTATTTAACACTTAAAAACATAAAAATTAAAAAGAAATAATTTAATTACATATGAGAAATTGATGCATAGTTAAAATAAAATAATTGTGTTATTAAAATTCATTTGAATTCAATTTTCCTAACAAATAATACAATTAAATCTGCATTTCTAAGATTTGTGTTCTATATAACTCTATAATTTCTTAGAACGTCATCTCTACCCATGCGTAAGTACACATTCACTAATAAAAGAGCTAAATTTTAAAACGAAATAAAATACATAAATATTTGGGGATGTATTATAGAAAATCCATTTTATATTAAATTAAAGAGAAACCAAATTTTGCGGCTATTATTAATTTGGTTAGGTACATTTTGATGAAACATTCTACTTAATTATTAATATAACATAATAAAAAAAATTCGTATTCTACAAGAATATTTTTTATCTGACTGTAACTCGAGAAATTAACTATTTAATACCAAAAGAGAGAAAAAAATCTTTAATGAGTCTAACTTAAATCTTAAGTTCTCCTTTAATGAACTGTGGGTATAACTAGCACGCACATTCCTCTAAAGCGCTTTTCATTAAGCAAAATACTATTTTTCTGGTAAAAATAGGATAATTTACTTCCTTCTTCTTTGGTTAAAGAAGCATTCGGAAAATTTTTTCGCGACTATGTTTTTTATTGCGTAGAAAATATAAAATAATTATAAAAAAAATAAAGAAGCACATTAACAAATAATAATTACAGCACATAATGAAGATTGTAAAATAATTTCAGGTATTATTTTTTATGGTTATAGAAAAGTTTTTTTTTTTTTAATTTTTTGTGTTAATTTTCCATTGCAGCTATATTGTGAACTTTTGCAGTAATTTGGATGTAAGAACTTTTAAAAGAGATAGAGCATATTTATATTCGAAATAAATCTGAACCAAAAATAAATCTCAAAAACTAATCTAGACATATCAGTATTTTATTTATTAGATTACATGTTCATGCCTATGTACAAATGGAATTTATTGTTTCAGAATTAACTGATACCTCAACGTGATTATAGTTATTGTGGAAGCATTTAATCAGTGCCAAACAATTTTATTAGTATATCAATCATCTCGCGTAGTTTTAATTTGCTTATTTTAAATGTCTAGTATACCCTGCGACAAATCTTCTTTTTTTTTTTTTTTTTTTTTTTTTTTTTACTAAACAAATAATTTCTATCACATGCCAGCCGAATAAACTGCAGTTCAGGAAAAAGTTTCTTTGTTTATACCGCGAAAAACAGCCAATACAACTTGCTATCTGTGATTTAAGGAAATTCATTTCCACCTGAACTAATAATTGAGTAGGTACAAATGCATCATTTGAATTGAAAAAACGTAAGTACAAAGAGCTCTTATGTTCTATAAAGAAAAATATAGTGTAGATACACTGTACTGTTCATCAAAATATTTTCTTTGAAAGAATGATTCAAACATTATTGAAACTTGTCCCATCATTAAAAAATGATGTTAGAACAGACGGTACTTACGTATTATCGCAACCAGGTTGGCGTGATTTAAAAGTTTGAGTAAGTATGAATAGAAAGAAAATGTACATTACAGATAATTTTGATACAGTTTTTTATATTATTTTGTTTTAAAATATAAAATAGCAATTAAACCCTTCCGGTTTCGAATTTGAATAAGTTGCAGAATCATTTTTTCGGCAGAAATTTTTTGGCTATTGCTTTTAGCACTGATAGAAAACCGTCATCGCCATTAACTTCGTCGCCTATTTGACGATTTATGCGAATTTTGGCCTGGTTGCGTTAATACGTAAGTAACGAACAGACTGACAATATATGTGACTCCACAGCTGTAGCAAAGTTAACGCTACATGAAAGCAATGTTTTAAGAAGGAAATCGCCCTTCTCTATTCACGAAATCACCGTATTTGAAATTCAGCCGTACTTCCAATAACAAATGGGTAATCAACCGTAGTTTACTGACAAGCTGCCCTGCACTTGAATCATTCATTCCTTAAAAGTTTTTTAAGGAATTTATAATTTCTTAAGATTTTCAGCAATAAGAATTCTTAAAAAAGTAAGTCTGTTGTAAGCATATCAAAACTTCAGCACATTACAAAATAATGCATTCTTAAAGCAAACTTATTGCATTCTGCTGTTTATCAATTTGTGTTTTTGAGTATATAAAATTCAACAGCGGAATCGGTTAAAATGCGCTTTTGGTCCCCTACTTCGCCAACTAGCGAATTTGATGCGCTTTTTCGCGCATGCTCATTAATTACTCTTTTGTTTTAGCCTTTTCATTGGTCACTAATTAAGTTTCACTTTGAAATAGCGGTAGAATTTTCGCCATGGCATGTGTGATTTTGAAAACTCGCCAAGAAGGGGACCTAAAGCGCATTTTCACCGCGGAAACTTTTGAGCAAACTAAGCTATGTAAAACCTTTGTGAGCTGTTTATAAATTTACAGCTCCTCCTATAAATAACTTCTAGTATTTATTTTAAGAAATCACATGTATAATCAGTTTAATAAATTTTTCGACTGAATTTTGCGTCAGTATAAATCATATAATTATCTGCTGTGTGTTCTTGGAAACGAAAAAATTTAATTTCGGTATTCTTTATCATAATAATCATACGATATCATAATAATTCAGTCATATACACTGTTGGCCACCATTAACGCAACACACTGAAGGAAGCAAGGAAATAACATGAAATTTACAACATGTATTAACAGAGTTGAGATATGCAAATGACTAGAATTTCAGGGCAGACGCACATCACGAGCACCTGTGGCGCCACTTCAAAGTGCTAAAGTTCGACAATCGTGTTTTCTTACGGTTTTATCGAAAAAAACGATCAACTATGCCTCGTAGAAAACATCGATCATTTTTTGATCAAGTATCTAAGATCGACAGAGGAAAGATAGTGGCCTACCGAGATTGTGGATTATCTTTCAGGGATATTAGTAATCGTGTTGGACGAAATCAAACAACTATAATGCGGATATGTGATCTTTGGATGTAGGAGGGTACGACGGACCGACGTGTTCGATCGCATTCATCTCAGTGCACCGCACCACGTCATCACGTGATGTGGTGCACTGAGATTATGCGCATGAGATAATGCACAGGCAAAATATGCGCATGGTAGTGAGGGATCTCTCAGCCACATCACGAACCATAGCACAGCATATTCAGTCTGTAACGCATTATCCAATGTTTGCGCATATTATTCGACGCCATTTACAGCTGAGTGGTCTGTCCACAAGATGTCCATCGCTTCGTCTACTCTTGACGCAGAACCATAGACGTTCTGCCGACAATAATGTGATGAAAGAAGGATGTGGACAGCAGAATGGAATGAAATTGTCTTTACTGACGAGTCACGCTTCTGTCTGCAACACCAGGATTGTCGCTTTCAAGTATGGAGACACCGTGGAGAGAGGATGCTAAGCAGTTGCGTTATGCATCACCACACTGGTCCTGCACCAGATATTATAATATGGGGCGGTATTTGACATCACTCTTGCACTTCTCTAGTACGCATTGCTGGTACTTTCAACAGCCAGAGCTACATCTCCGAGGTGTTGGAGCCAGTTGTCCTTCTTTACTTTCACGGCTTTTCCAGTCATAATTCAACAGGATAATGAGCGGCCACAAGGTGACACGCATTGTTCTAGGGTTCTTCATCAATGGTCAGATTGAATTGCTTCTCTGGCTGGCTCACTCTCCGGATCTTTCGCCGATAGAAAACATGTGGTCCATGGTTTCTCAACGATTGACCCAGATTAATATCCCCACCTGCCACACCAGATCAATTTTGGCAACGTGTGGAAGCTGCTTGGTCTGCTGTACTCCAAGGACGCATCCAAAGTCTCTTTGAATCAATCTTGAGGCGTGCGGCAGCGGTGATCTCCAACAATGGGGGCTTGCCAGGAACCACACTTCACAGAAGTCTATAAATTTAATCATTTGATACTTGGTCAACATGTTATCAACAAAATAAATTTCGTTGTGATATCTCTTGTCTTTCTTGATGTTGCAATTCAGGTGGCCATCAGTGTATTTAAACATTGATATCATTCATAACTAATTTTACTACGAATTAGAGAACAATGTTGAATAACTAAAGTATGAACTGAATATAATTTTGAAAAAAAGTGACAAAAGTTGCGAACGTAACAGTTAATTAAGCTATTTTAAAATTTAAATTAATTTTTGATTACTGACATATAATACTTCATTTTTTTTCTGTTTTAACCTTTTTTTTTTTTTTTTTTTACTACAGATATTCAAAAATCGTAAAATTATGAATATGTCGATGTGAATCTAAGGATATGTATCTTGTATTTTCACTGTATTATGTACCATAAAACTGTGAGAAAAAGAATTCATATATTTAGTTGCATTTTCCGTCGCAGACATTTCAAATTGAAATTGTATAAAACCTCTCCAAGTAGTTATAATTTCGAAAAATGTTCTAATGATGAGGATTTTCCTGTATAAAAAAAACTCCATATACCACGAAAAGGAGATAACTGGTCTGATTAATTAGCTTACATAAAACAACTAACCTTTATAATCTTTAAATACTTTTTCAAAATGTAAAATTGAATTTTAATTTTCATTTTCGTTATCATAAATATATATATAAATGTACATAATAAATGTTTTAAATAACCAAATAATAACAGTAGTTAATGACTTTATTCCCTATGGTTTTAATTTAATTCCAAAAACACCTGGATATTGATTTGTGTTAAATTTTAGCATCAAATTTATATTACATTTTGAAATTAAAGCGCATTAAATGAGAAATCATAGTTTTTTTTAGTTTACAGCTCAATGCACAAAAATCTATATAAATGGAATTTTCTGATAAATTTACGCAATACTTTTGAATTAACTTACTTGTATTAAGATGTCATATTTTAAAGTGCATATTAAAACAATATAAATTAAAACTAATGGAAACAATATTCTTGATTTATAAATGTCTTATGCTTAATTTTCTGTAAGCACTCATTATAAATTTTGAAACTTCTCCATATTATCAGATCGTATTTATTTATCTTCGTGTAAGAAAAGTAAAATATTCACTGTAAAAAAATAAAAAATTAAAAGCATATAATTTACTTTTTCAATTCACCTCAATTAACGTTAAGATAATTTTTGTTTCTGGAAAATAGAAGAGAGAGATAACACATTAAATTTCTTATGAAAGAAAAAATGCACAATGTGAAAGAACAATGACTTAAAAAAAAAAAAGACAAACCTGAAACACAATTGTTTTTATAAAATATAATTTTAGGTAGAAAATAATCTTTATGCGTGAAAATTTTTATGAAATAAGCATTACTATAAGCACTAAAGGTCAGAAGTTATTTTAAGCAAATTTTTTATTTATTTATTTATATACTTTCGTTTTAAAAATATTTACACTATTTTCATTTCTTAATTTTATTAGTATATATAACTCGTTAAAATATATTTAAATTCTTAATTTTTACTACAATCTTCGATATAGATTACGGATATTGAAACCTTGAACAACAATGTAGAATTTTTTAAAATTAGAATCATCTGAAATACATGTAACCACACAAAATGAATGACATGTGTTATCTCAATTAATTAAAATAGCATAGTTTTAATTAATAACTCGAAGAAAATTTCAATTATCACTTTCTGATTACTATCACATCAAACAATTTATAAGGTTTTTTAATGAGCAAAGATTAATTTAACTCATTAAATAGTTGGAAAATTATTTAATGCTATCCACCAATTTTTCAATGCGCTAGAAAACTATTTAATGCAATTAATTATGCATCCCAATTAATGAACTGAATCAAAGAAATAGACAATTTAAAAACAAACTTAACAATGCAAGTGATTATTTTTCAATAGATTTTTTGTCATTCATCTCAGATTTTATAATTCATAACTATTTAAACATTAAACAGCTATTTAAGTAGACATCGAAATTGGTACATGATCAGATAGAGTTGGCATTACTCAATGAAATTAGATATTTTACTTTTACCAAAATTGTCACACTTTTGCAATGAGCACAGAATTCTTTGAAAGATAATCAAATTCAATAATTAAATGCATTTTTTTGTTTTTAGATGATGAATGTGTCACCAGCTCCGATTGCGATGCCGAAAGAGGTCTCTGCTGCCAGGTGATGCGACGCCACCGCATGGCTCCCAAGAAGCTTTGCTATTATTTCCAAGATCCCCAGAGTTGCATAGGACAAGTGGTCACTAACCTTAAGCCCCTGAATTACATTCCAAATCCATTCTTCAAAGCGCGACTTGGTTAAAGACAACATTTCAGATTATAAGAAGCACTTGCTACTTGTCTGTTTCATTAGATTTGGCAAAGAGATAATTGAGTACAACGCTATTTTCCCATCCTACTTTGTTTGATCAATGCTTTCGCACGAAAGACGCTGTTTCAGTAGTTGAAATATTAAAATTTTAATTTGGAATGAAGTTGTCATTTTTTTTTCTAGAATTGGTAGAAAAATGTCAAGGATTTTCGAAGAAATTCTTTCATGTTTAACAACGCGCGTTATTTTGATATAATTTATAAATGAATTTTAAAAATTCATGAAAAATTCATATCATTCATTTAAAAATTCATATAAATGAATTTTAAAAATTCATTTATAGCTTCATTAAAAATATAATTACATTATTTGATATTTTCAACTGATAAAACGTTATTTTCTGCTGAACATATATAATTATTGATTTGAAATTTAAATTTCTATAAAACTACAAAATATTATGTAGTTTACATTTAATGAAAGTGTAAGAAAGTATCAAAATATTAATCAATAAAATTACTTACATAATGTGAGAATAATCTGTTAAAAGAGAAAAATAATTTGAGCACACTGAGAAAATAATTTTTTTCTTAAATATTAACGTTCCATATTTTAAAAATTAGTATAGAATTAGTATTAGATAATCAAGTATAAATAGCATGTTAATATGTTTATAAAACATTAAAATAATTTAAATTACATCAAATATAATTATGCTTTTTATTCATGTAAAACGAAGCAATTAATACAGTATTAAACATTTACCTACTCTGAACTACTTTATTAATTATATCGAAAAATGCAGAGAGTGCAAGTAAAATACGAATAAAAGTAATACACAGATTCTAAGAATGGAATAATAGCAAAATATATCGATGCTGCTCTGCTTTATAATGTTTATGTCATATTATTACTTTATTTATATCAAGTACGTCCAATGCGAAGGCGCTTAAGTTTTACATCATCTCTTCGAACATCGGTATAACTAGAAATGAAAGAATGCGAGATTATATATTTTATAATTTGCTGTTCATCTGTAAATTCAAAGTCTTCTATCAGTAGGAGAAAATAAAGTCTTTAATATATTTTTTTTTTTTTTTTTTTTTTTTAAATTTTTGTAATTTAGCCAGGTATGTGTTTGACTGTATGAGAATCTATAGTTTTTTATTTCATATCTATATAACGCATGACAAATAAGATTATAGAGTGGCCCAAATTACAAAATTGAACATGTTTAATTGAATGAATAAATACGAGGCCACTTTTAATTTAGCTGTTTTTATACTAAACTCAAATGCTATGTGATTTTTGATTTAATAAATCAAAATATACAAATATTTAGTAAAAATAGAAGACAAAAGTAATTTAAATGTAATTACAATAATACCATTATTAATTGCACTGATATAATGTTATATATTTGATACAAGTAATTTAATTGGCATAAATTAGTTTGTTATTTTAATGAGTTGAACATTTACAACTGAAAAAAAAAATGTTTAAATTGTGATTCCTGCTTATACATTAAACTCCTCAACAATTGACAAATCTATTTTCAAATGAAAAGTCATTAAAATTGTGTAATACACTTTATTTACTTCTATTTACAAAATTTTTACATTCTTATAAATGAATAGCTGCTAAACAAATCTTTAAATATATTTATATTTTTCTTACATTAATAGAAGGAAAAGATGCAATTCACACAGCTTATTCAACATGTTCCAATAACAATACATTAAATTGGTTTTTACATACAGTTTTAACTGAATATCACAAATATTTTACGTGAATAAAGCTGACACATCACATTCATATCACTTTTACAGCTGCTTATATATACAGGCTAATAAAGTATTAGTCAGTCATTCAATGTACAAAACATGTTTTTAAAATACATCCAGTAAGCAACATTTTATAAAATTATATTGTTTAATTTGGCATTCCAATTTAAATGTCTTTTATTATTTATTTATATGCTCTTTTGAATTAAATAAAAATTTTGAATTGAAATACAAAGAGAACACTTTAAAAAATCGTACTAAATGTAAGCTAAAAAGTATGAAAATTACCTTTTACATTAATATAAAAATAGTAATAAAAACATTTGATTACTTTTAAAAAACTGTACATGTTATTATAAAACTATAACTATTTCAGGTAACAGGATTTCTCATACATTAATTTTCAATAGTCAAACCATTTATACTACCAAATAACGATATAAGTGTCACAATATACAATAGGAGTAAAATCATATAGATTCATTTTTATATACCGATTTTGAAACTGTACAGAAACAAGCTTTTTGTAGACCGATTAAAATATAAACTTTGATTTTCTTCAAGATCTAATATTTGGCAGAAGATAAATATTTCATAACTTCAACTATCAAAATATTTGTATTATCACCGGATAATGATTTATATAACAGTAACTTTTATAAGAATACTCTCATAAAGAATTTTCAGAGTTTTTAAATAATGCATCTTGCTAATCACAACTTGATGAGAATGCAGTCCAAATTTAAAATAAACTTTCACCTATTAAGAATTTTTTTTCCTATTATAAAATCTCTTTTAATTATATAAATTATTTTTCTGCCTATATACTCTAATAAAGGTCTACAATTTTATTTCATGAAATCATTTATGATAAAATACTAGCATAATAGACATAAGAATAATATATCATATAAGCATAGATTATATTGAAATTTGTTTAGATTAATCAAATGTCTGGATTAATGAGACTCTACTGTATTCATATTTCTATACAATAAAAACCTCAATAATTTTTACCTTCTCAACCATTTTTTAAATATATTTATTGATTCTATACTAACAATACTTCTTTTAAACTGCTTTTTATTTTGCAGAAATTTTTAACCATTGAAAAACTTCTTAATATTCCAGTTCACAACTGAATAATATTCAAAAGAAAGTGCACAAAATTTTCAATAACTTTATAAAGTAGGTAAAATACAAAAATTGCTTAGCTTAAAATGATTTTGTAAATTACATCTTCATTTTAAGGACACTGATTCCAAGGACAAAACAAAATAGGTATTTAAATTAAATAATTTTAATTTTGAATTCCCCCAGAAAAATTTTATTTTTAACAAGAATTTCTCAACAGGAAATTTATCCACATCACATGCAGATAACTTACCCAAATTATATTTAAAAATTACTTTAAACAATGCCTGGAATAATATTTAAAACGTTAGTTATAATATATTTAATTATTTATTTAGGTCATTATAGTTATGTACAGTTATAAATATTGACCTAATACATCATTCAAAGGAATTCCAGCCAATATTAAAAAACTTCTCAAATAATTTCATAAATAACTACTTTTACTGGGGGGAAAAAACTAGAAGCATATCATAACAAAATGTGCACATTAATGATTTGCGCAAAAAACAATAAAAGCATTTTATTTTTGAAAGAAATCAAATATTTATGACCTATGAAAAGAAATGAAACTTATTTAAAAATTTCTATTAAAAGTGCCAAACCCTTTAAATTAAACCTCATTCTAACAATAAGATAACTAGCATTTTAGAAAAAAGTAATGGCCTAACACAATATGAAGTTAGTACTAGTCAGACGTTTTATTTTACACCACTAGAATTCACACATAAAATAACACAATGTATTAAAGACAAAAATCATTAAATAATTTACTGCATGTGCATATAATTCAACTGTATAAACTTCATAAAAAAAAAATCAAACACAGATTTCATGAATTTTTTTTAATGTAGGGTATATATTTTGTTCATAAAAGATTAACACAAGTAAAAGATAAAAATATCAAAAATTTTTGTAGCACCAAAAAACTCATTTTCAAACAGCTTTATATAATGTACACATATTCATATTTCATTATCTTTATCAGTATATCATGCTGAACTTCACAACACTTTCAATTAAAATTACAACACCAATAAAATGCATTCAGAAATATGCACATCTTTCATGCCATCACAGATTGAATCTTGTATTTCTACAAATCATATATTTAACATATTCTGCTTGAATATTGCATTACTATATTTCACTTCATGTACAACGAAAATCACTTGCATTTAAAACGTTATTTAGGTCAGTGCCCATTGCATGATACTACAGTCTCTACCACCCAGGGAAACTAATCGAGTATCATCAGGTGTAAAATCAACATTTGTAACATGACTACTGTGTCCGCCATAACTGTGGTGTGGAGACTGAAAGAAAAGTAGTAAAAGAATTGATGCATAATAAATCGATATTAGTTCAAGATAACAGTAATAAATATATTACTGTAATAGTAAGCAATAAGTAGAAAATAAAATGCCAGTAATACATCACAAAATCAAAATTAATTCATATTCTTTTATCAGAAGTTTCCTTATCAAAGCTAAGAAAACTCTTAGTTACAAACTAAGGTCTTAAATATAATCAATACAGTTTAATTCCATAGGTATACAATTAGTAAAATTTAAAAGAATAACACAATTATAACCAATCTCACATAATTTGATTTCTTTAAGCAGCTGCACCTAACTAAAAATGATTTTAGATAAGTTTGATATTTACTTAATTTACAATTATTTATTTGCTTTTTTTTTGTAATTAAGCAGCTCTTTTATTCAATCAAAATTCTGGTATTATGCTATTTCAGATTGTTTCTTATTCCACTTTAATAATTAACATGCTTCACTGTTTATAAAATTCAAAACAGTTTGCGATACCAATAGTCACAAATATACTTTTTAACTATTGTATAGGTTTTTATTTTTCCCCTTTTTTAATTCTATCAATAATGCTATTGATTTCAGTTGTACAGAATGCAAATAGTTTCCTGGGGGGGGGGAAAAAAAAAAAAAAAAAAAAAAAACATAAAGGTTTAAAAATTTCCTTTTGTCTTTCAACTAATATGACATTTCTCAATTAAGCTTGAAAAAAGGGGGAAAAATAATAATAACATCTTTTTTAATTTTAAAAAAATAATAATAATATTCTAATTTAAAAATTTCTTTTTAAAATTACCATTACTTCATTCTGAAAAAGGTATCGAAATTTTAATATAATGCACATATTCTTGTTGAATAATTTATGTAATAATATTATGTGATCTATGATTTCTTTTAGTTCTTAAATCTAAAACATACTATAAAGAAAGATCAGAACACAAATTTATTTACATTTAAAACTTTTAAAAATGTAAAAGAAAGAAAAGCAGTAAAATCCAACAAAGTTTTCCCAGAATCCACATTTAATTATTTTCAATGATCAGATACATTATATGCTATTTAGTTTACAAAAATGCTTAAGTAATTTCAAATATAAGTTTTTCTTTTTAAGTATACATAAATTTTAATCTTACTAGCTAATTATTTCAGACTGAATAGCCAAAATATAAAAATTTAGATTCTTTGGACTTTCTTATTAAAACAAGTTATTGATATGAACTGTATGCTATAGAATTCTTAATTTTATTAAATTAATTTTTATTTTAGATTTTCTGTTTTTAATCATTATTTGACTTTATGTTAAATAATTGGTAAAAACTGTATTTTTTTCATATTACGCTAAAAATTATTTAATTATTTAAAGTACTTATTGAACTATTAATTCAAATTTTCAATATCAAATATAACTTGTTTACACAGATATTTTTACACTAACTATATTAATTTTTTTTCATTACATAGTTCTTGGTTGATCAGTTGATTATGTAAGAAAATTTGTAATTTAACTGCCAAGAACATGTTTGCTGCTTTATATTATCTCACTGCTAGTTATTAAATATATTTCTGTATCAAAATGTGACAAATTTGCCTTCAATGCGAAGACTAATTATTAATCTAACATCTTTTTTCACACAAATATTCAAAATAGATTAATATAAATGCATTCATAATTATGCATTATTTTCTTTAAATTATTTAAGCAATCACACAAAATAAGATAAATGATGCGCCCCATAAACGTTTAAAAGTTATGACTCAAAATAAGAATAAAAACTCATTTCAAGACATTATACCAAAATTATTCCAATATAATTTGTTATTGAAAACAAATAAATATAAGTTAAAAAACAGTTTACCTTTGGTTGGCAGGCTGGATAGCTATAAATATTAACTTTACCAAAATCATCTCCTGTGACTATTACTTTTTGATTATGAGACCGGGAACATGTATTAACATCAGATCCATCAGCATTTTCAGGCCAAATACCTAAAATACAGATTTTTAGAAGAAAAACTCATAAATTCATAGCAAAATGGAAACTTATTTCCATGAGATTGACGAAAATAATAATACATTATACCTTAATTATCATAGATATCACGAAATATTGTGATAAACTCTCATTACAGTATTATTAAGAAATCTTCTATTTTTTATGAAGTTATACTACAGTACAACATTTTTAAATACTAAAGATATAACTCTGATATTACAGATAATTAATATTTCAAAACGCCAAGAAAACTTATTCGCAACAAAATTCATGTATATGTGACATTAATTCATCTTAATTTACAACAAGCTCAATATAAATTAGTAAAATTAGGAACTAATTAAAAAACGAAAGCTAAATATTTTTAGAAACAATGAAAAGGCTTGTGAAACAAATCAAAATAGAATAATTAAACCATCTTTTGCATTTAAATATATATATACTGCAAAATAAATAAGATCTATTGGGGGGAAAAGCAATTGCATAACAACAATACAAAGGAATGCATGTGATAACACACATGTAATAAAATACAATATCAATAAAATTTTCATGATAATTTTCATTTTTCAGAAAGACAGCATACATGAACATGGAAGTTTTTCAGTGAAACAGTTCGGTTACATGCAAATAACAAAAAATCCTATAATTTACAAATTATGTAAGATTTCAATATTGTTTAACAACCCAAGAACAATTATGATTACTATATGCTTGGTTTGCATGGATGTGAAGTCATTAATTTATAAGATTTAAAAAATATAATTCCTTTCCTGAATCTCCATGGTCTGTTCCGTAAAAAGAAAGACTTGCAAAAACTTACAGTCAAAGTGTATTAGAAAAATATTCAATTAGATTGTAATCAGAACATGATATTAACAGCAGATGTATACATACATATATATATATATACATACATATATATATATTCATATATATACATATAATATATATACATACATATATATAGAGAGAGGGGGGCATCATCTTTGAGATACTCCAGAAGACAAGAAACATGAGGCATAGCACTCTCCTCAAACAGAAAAGAATAAAAAGTAAACAAAAAGGATTAAAAAAGGAAACACAAAAATCAAATAAATAAAATCAATGGAAACAGCAAGAGATTGAGAATTTTATCTGAATACTGTTAGTTTGCTATATTGATATTTCAAATGATAAGCAGGTCTGCATATCTATCAATTCTGATTTTATTCTATATTATTAATTCATTTCCATTTGTTATGA
Organism: Latrodectus geometricus; assembly: GCA_026290005.1. NCBI lineage: Eukaryota > Metazoa > Arthropoda > Arachnida > Araneae > Theridiidae > Latrodectus > Latrodectus geometricus. The sequence continues at coordinate 8,652 of JAPDSC010087809.1, read as the reverse complement.
TTTTTTCCAAATAATGCTAAATTCCTAATGGTTGCCCTGAACACCAATACTGAGGAAGATACAACAGTATCAACCACTAACATTGATGTCTATCAGTGAATTCCTTTTATTCTGCAAAACAATTTGAGTTCAATAGATTTCACACTATTTCCTTACATGAAAAGAGATTTGATAAGCCTACAATTTTGTTCCTTAGAATGTTAAGTTTAAGGAATTTGATCTTATTACCAAAAGAAACTAGATTTTTAAGTTGAATATTGCTAATTCCAATAGTCTGTCAACAGGATATTTCAGTCATTTGATATTATCAAGTGGGCGAATCTGATCTGGTCAATACTTATGATTCTCTATTTCTGAAGTCAATTTGATGAATGAATGACTCTTTTTGCCAATACAACAGTATCTACTACACTATCATTTGTATTTAACTAGATTCCTATTTCTTGATGAAATGTCAAACATGCATTCTGATGATGATATTTTTAAGCAATAAATTTCTCAATAAAAGCGGAATGATTAGACTTAAAAACTTAAAACAGAAGAAATTGATCTTGAATTACAATTTCATCATATTTTTATTCTCCTTTGTTTTTTAAAATAATAAATATTGATTCATAATTAATAATGTAAATATTTAAACGATTTCATTAAATCGTTTCTATTGTGAGGTCTACATTGACAGAATTAAAAATATATTAAATTCTGGTAATAAATGTATGTTTTCCAATTATTTGAAATAATTAGTAATAAAAGATAATTACTATTTAGTGTAGGAAATTAATGTGCTTACTTTCTTTAATATAGTATTTCACTAACATATGAGTATGCATACATTTATATGAATATAATGAGATCTGCTTCAGAATGAACTAAAATATTGTTAACATAAATAAGGTGAAACTAAGGTACTTTTGTATATCTAGGTCATAAAAGTTTAAGCAAATAGAATATAGTTTGCAATGAAATCTATGTAATATTGAATATTTAATGTTTTCTAGCTAAAAATTTGCAACATTTTTATATTTATAAAAATCAAATAATTTTTTATTTTGATGTATATTAAAAACAATGGCTGTTTCAATAGATGTAATAATCATGAAAATTTAAAATTGCAAAATATGAACTTAATTAAAACACAAATTAATGGTGGTGGCTTATTAAAAAGAAATACCTCTTTTCTATGACATGGTTCATACATTTATTAAAAAAATTATAATATAGCTTGAAGAAAGAAGTTTATATAATATAATTAATTATATAGCAGGTGAACATTTAAAACTAAAGATATATTATACTACAACTATTTCATTGCAATCACGATTTATTAATAGTATATTTATCACCAAATGCAAGCCTACATATTGATTCTAAGATTATTAAATTAAACAAAATTATCATTTTAAATAATATTAGTTTTGAAGGTGCGAAGTTATAATTAAGACAATATATACATTGCTGAAAATGGTCTTAAGAAAAATTGAATGATACATTAAAATTTAAATTCTATGTTATTAATTTTGAAAGAAATACAATTCTACTCATATATCACAAAAAAGGAAACTTTATTTTTCCTTCCAATGAAAACTAAGATATAATAATAATAATAATAATAATAAAACTCATTTTCATGTCTAAAAAAATAAATTTTTTCAATATTCAATAACAAAAAATAAAACATGCTTACAATTTAATGTATTGAATTAGTTAAAGTTGGAATATTATCAAAATGCTGATGAGTAATTTAAAATTATGGATTTTAGGCTGTGGGCTCAACACTCTTATTTTGCATGTTTGTTCCCGCAACTTGGGGGCAATGTAATTCCATTTGCATTTTATAAATCAATGTCAAATATTATTATTTACATAAAGTTCTGCTTTCATAAAGTGCACATTGTTTTGAGAATTTTAAAAAATTGTGGAACTACTTCCATACAAAAGTTTTGTTCATCCGCAAATTCAGCCAATCAAATTTCTTCTACCACGTTCCTCACTCCAGAGTTATCCAATGAGGAACACAGTTATAAAAATAGCGCGCTTTACACATGCTTCTGATTGTAAACAAACAAGTTTGTTGATAATTAACGTTGAACTTAATATTTTAATTTTAGCGAGGACTTCAATTATGAATTGTTGTTTGCATCGTGGGAAGGAAAATCTTGGAATTGTCTCTCCTTTTTCTGAAAAAAGTTGGAGCAAAGTAAAGGATTGCATTGATAAATGGATATTACTTGATTGTTATGAGCGTACAATTTCTGAGAACTTAATGCTTCTGGAAGAAGACGAATGTTTCAGTTTACCTACTGATAAAATTCTTGGATACCATAAAAAAATGTTACCAACTGTTTACCGATAAGACCAGAATTTCTGCTGTTGAAAAACGATGTAAGAATTTATCAGAAGGCAATGGAAAGAAGCTGTTCCTGACAGTATCGTAGAGCACATATTCTGTAAATGTAAAAAGACTGCTTGTGTTGTTACATTATGTTCATGCTACTGTTCTAAAGTGAAATGTACTGAAATTTGTGCTTGTTATGGACATAAAAATTGTGAACTAGAAACTGATATGGATTTTGAGGGTGATGAATCTTGATCAAAATTGTGTTTTACCACTGATAATTTTTTTCTTTTTATTCAAGAAATTATAAGAATTATTTCTGTAAGTACATAAATTTTCAGTATTTTAATCAATGACTTTCAAATGCTGTATATTTATTTGTTCAATAGTAAATTACTTTTTGGAGTAAAAACACATGTTGAAGTAATTTATAATTTAAAGTAATGTGTTATTCATATAAATATAATTGTATTAATCAAAATTATCATTATTTTGAAAAATTGAATATTATATTGAAGTAAGCTCGTATAATTTTGGGATAAATATTGTGTCTGCATTTCAATACTGTATATATTTTCTCCTTCACTTTAAAAATATTTATATAATTACTTATCTAATTTTAATTTGTTATTAAATTATTGATTATATTTATTATTGTACAGTGTCAATCATATTGATCTGTAAATTAAGTAAAAGATATATATTTCTTGATTTGGATTATTAAATCCATGATATTCTATGTTTTTCTGAACAGTATTGATTCAATCTTTTATTATTTTTGAGGTTAACATTGAAATGTTTAAGACTTTTTCTGTGATCTTCCTTATTACTATAAAGATTAATTGTATGAAATTGCCCTATCTTATTTCAACATGTAGCTATTAGAATAGAACACATTAACAATGAAGTTTATTATGCATTATATATTTAAACTTCAATTCCAATATAATTTATCAATTTACATTTTATAGTAATAAATACTAATGTGAATACTAGTTAAAGTAATGTGATAAATAAATTATATTTTTCTCAAATATTTAATTTAAAAGTATGCTTCTGAAGGTACAATTTATTTTGCATATATCATTTTATCTACTTATGAATATTTGTTTACTTATTTATTGCAGTGTAAACTGGAAAAAAAATCAAAATAACAGATGGAATTAATTGCATTTATTTTTCTAAAATATTAAATTGCATGTAATCAACATCAATGTTTTTATATGAAATGTAAAAACTGGTTTGTGTGTTTCTAGTTTTGTTTTTAGCTAAAATGTACATTTTATTTATTCAGTACTTTCTATGTAAATATAAACATAATTCTATATTTATATTATGATTTCCAGTGAAATAATATAGTCCTAATATTTATGATAATGGCAGAATTGATTATTATTGTATTACATATTGTGTTATCGTGTGTATTCTTTTTTCACAGAGAAGTAAACAAACAAGAGTGAAATACTCGCATGTGATTGGCTGAATGAATATGTAACAATGCGCGTAAGTTCAAAGACACAGTGAAAAAAGTGCATTGAATTTTTGTTATTTATAAAAAAAGGAGCAACTATTTTTTCCAGAACTTTTTACATTTATGTTTTCCACATAAAAACCGAGTTTAATTTTATGTTTTTAAATTGCCCCCAAAGAAGTGATACAAAACTCTATTTTTAAGCTCCTTACTGATTTCAGCCCACGGTCTATTTACCTTAGAGCAGCATCATAACTAAAATCAAATAGTTAATATAGAAAAAAAAAACAATTGTTAACAATTTTTTTTGTCAAATTAATGATAATAAAATATTACGGAAAAAGTATATTATTAAAACAAAATAACATAATTTTAATACAAAAAAGAATAAATAATTTACCTAATACACTGAATCCAATCGTGCATGTTTGCGTTTGCCATTTTAAATCTCGAGCAATAGACATATTGCTAACTTGCCGACATACACCAGCATTCCCTACATATGTAAAACAAAACTTTTAAAATATAGAATTTCTGATAAAGATTATATAAATTAAAACTGAATAATTTTATAATATATTAAAATTGTTAATCATTTTAGGTAACATATTAAGCATTTTGAAAAAAAATAACTGAATGGAAAATAAAATGATTTCTTCAATAATTTAGAACTGAAATTATGTAATGACTAAGCATACATACATTTTCCAAAATTTAAATATAATTTAACAAAAATATTTCTAATTGTTAGAAAATATCAAACAATCTCATTTCAATTGTTTGATTAACATCATTTAAATTTTAATTGTTTCCCTTAAAATCTTACAAATCTAATCATTTTACATCTATAAGATTTCTCATTAAAAAAGTAAATTATCAGAATTTTAAGCAAGTAATTAACAAATAAAAAACATTTGTAGATAAGAACTTACAATATAAGAGTTCATAATCTCCAGAATTAGTCTGAATATATGTACTGTCTTCAGACCAATCAAGATGTGTAATAAAACTTGAATGACCCTAAAATATTAAAGAATTAAGAGTTTGAACAGGAAGAAAAGAACCATACATATAATTGCCCTTCTTTGCATGCATAAAAGATTATGGAGATTTTATTTATGAAAACATGAAATTATAATATTAATTTTACCATGCAGCGACCAATTCTGTTATATTTCTTGTATTCATCATCAACTTGATAAACATAGATATAATTATCATGTGAACCAACAGCAAGAAATCTACCATCTGCAAAAAAGAAAAAAAATCAGTAATGAAAAGTGATACAAATAATTAAAAATTATATAATTTTACAACTAATACTGGATGCAGATAAATAAAGTGAACAAATTTTGCACATTTTAATAAAATTGGTTAATGCATTATAATATTTGCAAACAATTAAAATGATTAATTATATCATAAAATTTTGAATCTTAATATTATTATATGCAAGCCCTTTAATTTTACTTTTTAACCAACATTAATTCATAATAAAATAAGGCATATTGAATAAAACTGACAGCTTATTGATATGCAAAGATAAACTACATATTAATAAGTCTAAATAATTAAATAAAAAGGTCTTATTGAATACCAATTTAAAAAGCTATGTTAAATCAATAATAAGTTTCTGAAATTAATTATATATTGAAAATTATTATGTAACTAAACTATTGTGAAGCAACTGCCATGTACTACAATATGTGAGTGATGAAGTACTACAATATGGAAAACAGTTTAGGTTTTTTATACAAAATAATCACATAATAGTTTAACTACATTAAAAAATTTTATATTCAAAATAAAATTTAAAAAAGAAATAAAAATGCAAGTAATGTTTTGAATATAATTTTTTCAAAATATTAATTTATTTTTACATTAAGAAATATGATGATTAAATAACTATGCCTATTAGAATATGAATAAAGAAAACTTTAAGGGCTCTCTAAATTCTGTTAATGAGATGCTTTTTTTACTTTTTTGGCTATTTATGGACATAAAGCTTAACTCAGTGTTAAAATTAACTTTGAGTATTGAAAACAACCATGCTAGCAATGTGTCCAATCTATTTGTTGCTTTACAGTTAATTTTTGGACATAACATCTAATTTAATATAAATCTAAAGTTCAAGATGGGAATTGCAAATATGAATTATTAAATAAAAAATAAGAGCACTAACTATTCAGCTACTAAATCACATTCTCATAAAAGTTAATGAAATACTGAACTGATAGCCACATATTCACTTACCAACTTGGTTAAAAGAGACAGAAAACATATTTATACTTGAAAATTGAAAATAATAAAAAAAAAGGGAGAAAATATTTTTATACAAATTAATATATTGTTTCAAAGCATTTAGAAAAATTATTCTTTTTAAGACATACCAGGTGAATATTTAATGCAATCAATAACTTCACTTCCATCAGCGTGCATGGAATATATTTGGCGTGTATTTGCATCTAAAACTGACCACCTGCCAGAAGTGGTAGCCAGAGCAATAACACTTCCATCAGGAGAAAAACATGCAGATTGGACAGCTTCCTAATCCCAAAGAAAAAATATTTTTTTATTTACTAATTAAATATTTACAAAATTAATAAACTATTTTGGAATATAAAAGATCAAGTACATTTAGTAATAGTGACACGAAATGCACAAACAATTTAATTTAATTTTTATAGGTAGAAAATTTCTGTAAAATTTGGACTTCAATTTTTAATAAGATTTAATGAAAATTCATATAGTATAATAAAATCAAATGATAGCTTATGTTAATTAATTGATTACAAATTCTATTCTTACACAAAAGAATTCTTTATATGCTATTCAACCAAATAATAATTTACAAGCACATACACAAAAAAACTCTTTTAGCATAAATATGAAATTTGTTATAACTGTGATGTAATCCTGCCATCTATCCATCTAGAATTTTAGGATTACAAAAAAGTATTGAACTATTTTTTTTTTCCTAAAAGAAGTGAATCCAAAAGCTTCAAAAACTGTATTAAAATTTACGAAAATCTTTTAAAAACTGATAAATTTAAATGTAATAATGATGACACAAATTATTTTATAAGAAAAGAATTGGAAATTCTTTCAGTAAGTCAAAATTAATATCAAAAGTTCTCATGTATCAGAAATACTAGTGATACTCAATCATTATTTGGAAAAAATAAAAAAACAGATAATGGAATGTGTATATACAACAAAAATTAGGTGCATATGTGCATTAGTACCCAGATAAGTTGACCGAAAAAAATTGAGACTTCAATTTGACATACAATAAAATAGGTATTTGAAACAAAAGTTATTAAGACTTAATATATTTTGTTTTAATCTTCCACCATTTATAGTAATTCAAATGAGCGAATTTGATTCAATATTTAAATTATATTTAATTTTAAAAGCATAATGGAGATTAAAACTATTTTTTAATATCAACAGAACACTTTGAAACATAAATCTAGTATGCACAAAGTACCATTGCAAAGTAATTAAAGTTTTTTAATAGCAAATGCATACATTTATTATTAAACGCCCCCCCACCCCCATTTAATTACTTGCTTCTGTACACCTTTAACAGTTTTGGAACTCAATAATTTTTTAAATTCTTCAAAAAGTTCAGAGTTGCAGACTAAAAACATGAGATTTTAAAAAATAGCCAATTACATAAATTTAAAAAAATAATCAAATGAGGAATTTTAAAATTTTCTGTTAATTTATTTATTTTATTTTTTTTTTCCATTTTGTGAATCATTTACTAGTATCTATCATTTACTCAGTTTACTATCATTTACTCATCACTAGTATTTTCTGCATATCAAAACAAATAATGTACCTCCACTAAAGATTTTACAACATTTAAGCAAATTTGAATTGAGTAATAAATATGTTTTGATAGAAATAAGTAGTCCAAATGCTGAAAGTTATTATACAAAATTTTCAGATCAGAGCAGATTTTTGTAAAGGTAGTGTGTTAAATGATACAAAGGTGGAAACCTAAACAGTCTAGGGCATTACACCATTAGATTTAAAAGGAGAAGATATTATGGACTTTACATTATCTAACAATGATTGATGTTGAATCTCAGACCTTAAATTCAGAAAAATATTATCATCCATTTCTCAAAAAAATTAGTCCTGAGATAAATAAATATATATACTACTTTAATACAACATCACCACACTTTTCCACTGTATTATTAGCACAAATTTTAAATATAATTTATATAATATTATATCTCCTTGCAAAATTATTTCCTCCTAAATATAATCTGTCTAATATTTTAGCAATCAATCATTTATTTATAATAATTTCCATATTGTTAATTTTTATTGGCATCCAAAATTATATCAATCATTCGATTAATAAAAAATTCTAACAAAGGAAGAAAATACTTCACCCCAATATCTTTACTCCATACAACTGAATGGGACATAGTATCCCATAAATGGATATAATGGTCATGGCCACCACTAATGAATTGATTTTGAATAGGATGGACGGCAAGAGCCCAAATTTCTTCTGTGTGACCCTAAAAAGAAATTTAAAGATTAAAATTAAATAATCGTAATGTATTTCCATACATTTTAATGATACATAAAATAAAAAAGTATAAAAAATCAAATATTTTTTTAAATGAAATGTAATGCCTAATAGTAACTGACAAAATGATTGATAAAAAATTTAAGATAAGCAATGATGATTTCAGCAAAAGCAGAACACAAAAAAAATGCAGTATTTTAAAAATAGCTTCTATCATTAACAATTAGTTTATAAAATATATCATTAATCAATAAAAAAATAATAAGGCAGTATACTACAGTAATTACTTAA
>JAPDSC010087783.1:0-29953 GCA_026290005.1 Latrodectus geometricus | reverse complement strand
ATATATATATATATATATATATATATATATATATATATATATATATAGCTTTACTGACTACGGTTGGGGAGGACCTGGGTTCAGTATCCCGGCTCCGGCAATGATGTACATTCTCTCTCTCACTCTCTCTCTCTCTGTGTGTGTTTCTTGCCCTTTCCTCAGATGATGGATGAATGTGGCCCTCCTTATAAACGGGTTTGTGGTGGTGTGGCGTGGGCGATGCTACTAGTACCTCCGTGGCTTGGTTTACAGATGCCCACCGGGTAACGATAGAATGAGTTGCAGTTTCCGGCCTTGTTGCGGCAAATGGGCTAATGTCACTTACTTGCTCAAGGGTGCCCGCCATTAGAAAAGATATATATATATTTACTGTAAGAAATATTATTAGAAAAATACAAAAATAAAATTAAAGCAGATAATTTTACTTCACTTTACCTTGTTAGTAAAATGTTAGATAATAAATATAGAAGTTAATACGTTTTTAACTATATATAATGTGATCGGTATATGGCATAAATTATTAAACGAAAGCAATATCTTACGCTGAGAATAGTAAATAACGTTGAATAGTAATTGTTCTTCATCGCTGCTTTTTAATTTTATTATTACAAACTTATGACTCATTAATTTTATTTCTTTTGAGCAAAAACTGATTTTTGCTTGAGCGTATTGTGCAACACATCTTAATTCATTTTAAGTTATTATAATTGCTTCCTCCTCTGCCCTCCAAACACAATAACTGTTGCTTAAGATTTATAATGATGAGCACTTATTATGTAATGGATTATTTTGCTGAAGCTTAAATCTAGGCTGCAACAGCTCATTATACTACTTCGGAATAATAACGAGAATAATTTTAGCAAACGGGAAACTAATTACTGTTGTTATGAAGTTGCTCGAGAAAAGGTAAAATAATGACAAAACAATTCACGGAGGAAGCAGGTAAGGAAATTACAATAAATAAAGAAAATCAAATATTTTTTAATAGTTTAACAGAAATATCGCAGTTCATTTATTATAATGTGTATACTAAATGCCTTATTTTTATTATGATATGACAAATTATCCGAAAAATATTTTAGAATAGGAAAGATTCTTTCTTTTAATTAGTTCCAATTCAAAACTTACCCTTTTAAAATAACTTTCGATGAAATTTTAAATTTTTCTAGATGAAAGATTGTTTAAATTGTCTAATTTATGAAAAAGACTATGTGAATTAATGTAAGTAAATTTTACTTTAAAATTTAATTTAAAGTTAAATAAAACTTAGCTTTTTATTTGCCTTAAAGTTAGGTAAAACTTAAAATTATAAAGTTTACTTTTTGCTAGAGGAAAGATGGTTCATAGTGTTAAATTTAGAAAAAAAGTCTATGAGAACCAAGTAAAACTAAATTTAAAGGTAAATAAAACTTAGCTTTAAAAACTCCTAGTAATGTGGTTTTCTTTCATAGGAATTTTTCTATATTAAGATCCAAATATTGCTAATCAAGAGCTTAACTTGAATTACTGAACTTATGAAATATAAATTCCGGAATGGTAAAAATATTTTTTTTAATTTCTTGAGCAAGATCACTTGCTTGTAGTTATTAAATTTATAACTAAGCTTTTTAATTTCATTCCTGTAACATTCTTAGTTTATTCACTCCTAAGTATAATTATCTTAAAAATGTACTAACAATTGGCAGTATTTTAATTTGCGATGTAACATTTATTATTTTATAATAAAGAATCAATCATTTTTTTAGAGCACACAAATTTTTAAACAATACTTCCAAACATGTTTTTGAACTTAACTTGTTTATGGCATTCTTTTTGCAAATATAATGAACACTAACTATATTTAACAGGTAGAATATATGCAATCTATATGAGTAAGTATACTAGTAATATTCAAAATATTTTAAACAAGTGACTCGATTTTTAATGTAATAATACCTATCTTCAAATTTTCAATTGTAGCAATTGTAAATTTGGCATTATTTTTCTTGTGACTTAATGAAAAATATTAAACTAATAAAATTATTTTTATTTAATATTTTAACATTAAGGAAAACAAATTTAAAAAAATTTCTGATAGTGAAAATCTCAGCATGGTGATCATCAACTTTAAATAATAAACTTCTCACTTTTAGCAATAAATATATGAAACGACATGTTCTCTTTTTTAAATTTTGTGATGTTTTATCAATTTTTGAAAATGTAATGCTATAAATAAGCTATGAGTAGACAAAAATATAACACTGCATAGTAAAAACAAATAGGGGTATACGTTAAAATCACACTAATTCTCTATGAATTTGGGAATTCAAAACTATAAATTCCCTAGAGGTACTCCAATGTGTATCTTTTAACGCGTGAAAAGAAATTTTCATTATATCCTTTGATTTCTAAGGAAAATTTCTTTTCTATAATTATTAATATAATAAGAATAAAATAATATATCTTGTTTTCAAAACTTTGCCAAGTGTGACAAATGTATTGTACCCTAATACGATAACAAAACCATGATCTTAAAAAAAATAGTAATAAAATTTATTTGTATGTTACTTGCTAACTGCTAAATGTTAAAAAAAATTTTAAAAATATGAATGCATTCATTTAAAGAAAAGTCCATTTTAAACTTATCATAAATTCTTATCGTAGACATTTATTTCATAAATTGTAAAATTTGTTTCACGAAAAATATCGAAGTCTTCTTTATACAGTAGAAACAAATAGCTCAAAAAATTTATGATTAATAAATTATACGACAAATTTCAACATTGAATCACAAAATTTGTTAAATGCCCTAGATATTTTCTTCTTTGGTTTCAGAATGTTTTGTCTTGTTTGTCAAAATATATTGTTAAATATTTTATGTTGTCAATTTTTTCATTCCTTTTTGTGTGATTCACATGTTATTTGAGAATCGTGTACGCTTTGTCATCATATCAATTAAATAAAACTAAATATTAATCTGAGTATTTAAATTTCTTAGTTTGATTCTTTATAATATTCCAAAAACAATCTCATGGTTTTTGATGCTCTTAAACAATATAATTCTTGTCCCACCAATATCTATTTCTCGGACTGTTTATGATAGTAAATTTTTGTATTTATCACAACAAAGACTTGTTAAAACACAAAAATTCATTACTTTGAAGTTCATAAAACTTTGTAAGCGTGATAATTTAATATTAGTACTTGACATTAGTATTGACATTTGTTTCATGTCAATTGATTTTGATAAATTACTTATTATATTGCATTGTCTCCAAATATAAAGATAGCTATGCTCCAATAAACATGATATTTCAAGCTATATGACATGTTCACTTTATCACAGTGCTCAAGGTATCCATGTTATTATCGCGTGATATCGAATCAATTGAGCAGAGCTCACGAATTTACAGTATAGTTTCCATAAAAGTTATAAGAAGACGATGAGTATGAAGCTTCATGTGAAAATAGTTCTATATCAATACTACTATCAATTGAACAAAGAGTGTTTATTCTTTGAACATATTCTTGTCCATCGTTTATATCAATGAATGAATTGTTCATAGTAAAATATACAGAAAAAGCTATTCTTCAAATAGTGCTATGAGGAAATCTATTGCTGAATTTGTAGCAACTAGTTCAATCGTCAACGCCAATAATAATCGTAAAAAATATTTGCTGTCTATAAAGTATCAAACTCATTCTTTAATCTGCAGAAACATTTCCACACTCAATTCGACAATCAATCCAATCAATTAGACACTTAAGGCTTCAATCAAGCAATAATAAATGAACGTCATGCCAGATAATTTAATGCAGCTGTAGAAACCGGCATAGAAAGTAAGAAGAGGCAATTTTATTGCCTATGTATTATGAAAAATAACTGAACTATTACGAACGGTTACTCAGAAAAATCATTGATGCTTTTCTAGATTAAAATTTCTACTTCAAAAATGAAACATGGTTTCAGTTTAGTGGGTGTGTGAACTACCAAAATACACGCTATTTATTATCCGACGTTCTAAAGGAGCAATTTGAGGCATTTGTGTGCGATTTGAAAATAAGTGTTTCGTTTGCAATTTCAGACTAATGGGTTGTTAGTCCATTTCATTCAATGGTACTTAGAACTCTTAGATATGAGTTAAGGAAATCTTTCAACTAATTATAGGTCAGTTAATGGAGAACGAAAAAGAATGTTTTTCTCAAGCAAGTTGGTTCAATGGTGCATTTTCCAACTTTTTCAATGTCATGCTTCCATGTAGCTTTCTGGTAATATCATATTGTTCTTATAGACTTATGGTCTGCTTGACCTCCCTATCAATACTGCAATTTTTATTGAAGGCAATTAGAAAAATAATGTCAACAAAAATAGGCTGTTTATAAATGATGAGTTGAAAATAGAAATCTTTCCAAATGAGCAGGCAAAAATTCTTGAAATACTTAGAGACGTGCTGAGATATGTATCGACGTTTACGGTGTACTTTCAACATTTCAAGTGAACAATGTGTTTGTGTGAAAAAGCATCTCCTATGAAATGAAAGTTTGAATTACAAAACTGTGCACTTAGAATAATTTTAGTAAATAGCCATAAGGTATCTTTTATTTTGCCTCCCTGTATAATTGTAAATAATTTAAATTAAGTTTTCAAAAATGTGTTTTTTACTTCATCCGGTGTGAACATTGAAGTTTATAATCTGATAATGATTTTTCTTAACCGTTTGAGTGCGGCGAAGTGCTATTGCGCTTCGCTTGTTATGCGCCAAAAATGCGAAGAAGCACGATAGCTCTTCTCTTGCTTTGTTAATTAAATTACTACGCATTTCATTCAGTACTTTTAGCATGTATATAAGAAAACTCTTCAGCACTCAAACGGTTAAACTATACATTTAAGCTCAGTCGGTATGCATGCTTTAAAAACGTGTATATTAGTTTTACTCTTAATGTGAGATTATTAAATTACAAAATACTCATATAAACTTTAAGTACATAAATTGCTGTTTTCATTATTTTTTCTTCTAGTTAATGTTTAATTTGTAAATACACAATTTAACTTAAAAAAAAAATATAAATTTTCTTTTATTAGCTAATAGACGTTTAATTGAAATTATTTTCTAATAAAATTTCAAGCTCAATTATTGTTTTAAATAAGTTATTATTTTGTTTCAATTAGCACAATATAAGAGAAAATTTCTCCTCAACTTCTTTTAATATTCATGACACATTTTTTTTTTCATTGATAAAACAAAATTACACATATATACAACTAAACCACAAATTTTTTCTCGGGAAAAAATTACTTATAAAAATATAGGTATACTTATACATTTATATTTTGAAAAGTTAAACTTATTTCCATACAATTAACAAAAACAATTTCAAACATTTTAACACTTCCTTTGAAATAAGTTTGAACGTTAATAACAGAACATTAAAAAAATTGAAACCATCACATTTTTTAAAGTTGTTTGTATGATCCACAATAATAAATTAATAAATGAATTTATATTTATGTGAAAAAATAGTTTTGCTAAAAATTTTTAGTTATTTGAGCATTTCGTTTTAAAGCATTTCTAAATTGAGTTGTTGAAGATTTTATTATTAGTAAAATTTTGAGTAATGTATAGACAATAATGCAATCTTTTAATATTTATGTACAATAAATTTCAAAACAACTTATATTTTTATTTAGTGAGTTATAAAATATAATCTGTCTTAATTACGAATACAATAATGAGGATCAATTGTCTTAAGTGTAATTTTATAAAATATAAATCTCTTTTATTGTTAGAAATATTTTAAATTATATAGCTATAAGTATTTAATCTAATACTCTGAATCCAACCAAAAATAAATAATTGTGTAGACTATAGAAACAAGTTGTTACTGTCTGTAATAATCCATAAAACTATGCATAATAGAATCAAGAAAAATATTAACATGTGTCATTTATTGGTGGTTATAATATCCAAATTCAACAAATTATTAATATTCAGTTTCATTCCTTGTGCGGTTGAAATATTCTCATAAATATGCATTAACGAGTACAATAATCAGAGACTGAAATCAAATGGTACTTAGAGCATGGTTCAATGGCATACATTGTTCAAGCACTGACTTCCTGATATTCACAATGTCGAGGATTTGTGAGTAGTTACGACAACTCAGTTTTATCGTTCAGCATGAATAAAGTTTTGACTGATCTCGTTGGCAAATGAGCATGACTGACAAAGGCTGAAATGATATTAATCTCTGTGCTAGATAAAATGCAGTTCATGAAAATACGTGCTTGAATCTTAGGACTTTGAAATTTGATTCATTAATTAATATTTTAATATCACGTTTACTTCCAGTCTATATTAAGTTTAAAACTATTATTGAGCTATTCATGTATTTATGTCTCAATATTGCCTTAATTATCACAAGAAATGGTAATTTATTCTTATTTGTATATTTATTGGTGAATTAAACGTGATTACATATGTCGCTTAAAATTAACCAGATAAATAGCACTTTGTTTAGATAAATTGCTAATTTTCATTGAATCTTTGTAATTATGATTTCTGAAATTAAAATCAGTGATTTAAAGATTTACTTTTGAATCAATGGTGTTTCTTAAACTTTAAAACTTATTACTATACATTTGAAAAATATGGGGTTATTAATATTATTTTCAAGGCTAAAGATTTACTATATGAAATGTGTGATTCTTTTCAGATACTGAAAATTGTGTACAAGTTAAACAAACATCTTATTTTTTATTCTTTTAAAAAATTTATTCTTATTTTTAATTGAAATTAAGTATTTATTAAAAAAATATTAAGAATTGAAATGTACATCTATTTAATTTAAATTTCTACATATAAATGAGTAGCTTACTTTGAACTGAGGTGTATACTTGTTTGTTTTTCTTTTTTATTTAAAATAACTCGCATTATCTTCTCTCAAAAGAATTCAATAATCAACCAAACTATTGTAACAGCTATTATTTTATTGCCATGCTCAAAAAAATTGCAATCTAAATTTTCATTTATGGTGTTGTGCTTATGTGTCATATGTAGCTTATATTTAATTATTATATAAAATATGTATACAGTTTTCTCCCTCTTATATTATAAAGATCGATGAAATTTATAATCAAAAATTTGTAGGTCAACAAAAATTCAAAAAATGTTGTATATATCTACAATATAAATTCAATTAATTTAAACAATTAATGTATATTCATTGATGCAATTTTTAGCTATTGAAATATTCCATTCAAATTCATTCATTAAATTGGTAAGCAATATCGTACTTGAATTTTATAAAGAATATAGAAAAATATTTTGTAACAGATACAGTACAAAAACACAGCTGATTCTTATAAAATTGAAAAATAGGAATTAATCTTCTCAAGAGTTATTTGATTTCAATAAATATATCTTTTTACTGTCCCATTATAAAAGTGTATTAATTTGAACACAGCTAAATTACATCAGATTAATCCACAATTCTGCATATACAATTTAAAATCTCATCAAGTAGGTTAATTCAATTATTAAGAATTTTTTGCTTCCAGTTATTTATTTCTAATTTCTATTCATTATCGATGATTATTTGGAAAACTTTTAAAAATAAAAAAGGCATCAGAAAGGAATTTGAATAAAAGAAACTTTTACTTCTAAAAATAATTCTAAGAATAAGATATTCAGATAAATTATTAGAATATCATTCTGCATGAAAAAGATTCCATAGTAGATATTTCTATAAAACTCCTCATAAATTTTGGAAGAAAACTTATGAGGAATTTTATACAATTATCTATTAATTATTCACGTAGACTAATATCTAATCATCTTTCAGAGATATTTTCAATTTTTTTAAAGTATGGTATATTAATTTAAATTTATTTAAGAATGTTTTCGTCTTTAAAAAATATAAAACATGACGACAAGAAGTGTTTTATGTTCATATTTTAATTGCAATTTATATAAATTTACATTTATAAAAATATTATCTGAAAGTGATCAAACTAAAAATGATATTTAATTTGGGCTTAATGCACAAATATTTTGACAATAGAGAAGTTAATTATCTTCACTTTACTTTGTAAAACAGAAAATATTATTTATCATGGAAGCTGAATAGTCAACTTATTTGGATAAAACAAAAAAGAAAAGTTTCGACAAGGCAAAAAATAGTTATTTCTAAACAGATATTTATATACAAAACATTATGTTCAGTTTGATTAAACTAACCTGCCTTTAAGAGAAACATATGACAATTTTAATAGCATATTTTATCATTTTGTTTAATTATATCCTAAATGTTGAGCATTATAAGCAAATGTAGTTCACGTACTTTAAAAAGAGTAAAATTAACTGAGGATGTTTTATTCATAACCTGATTTATACTTAATTCTGATTTTAACTTTTATACACATAATTATTATAAAATTTTCGAAAACTTCTAATATTTTTCAATTTTAAGAGCTAAAATGTAATTAATATATTCTTTATTATATTATAATCAATAAAAAATATGAAAAAATGAGTTAAATGCAAAAATTTGTCTGCTACTAAATTTTCCTATTTTTAAAGCTTCAATAAAACAGAAATCTAAGAAATAGATTTTTATTATTATACCCTCAAGCTATTAATCTTTACTTTTTTGGACTACAACATGTATACCTTTCAAAAACGTGTCTTATCTTCGTAGAATTATTTAATAAAAAGAAATTTTAGATTGAGAATGATATTTTTTTCATGAAAAAATTATTTTTAATCATATTATAGAATCTTTTTGTAAATTATTTATTTTAATGTTTATTAGGGTTTTATTTTGTAATTGCTAACAAACAATCGTCAATAAGTTTTTATACATCTGAAATAAATTTAATTACAGTTTTTCAGCAAATATATTAAAAAACAATTTATTTGAGTGCATATGTGTGCTTCAAATTTATGAGCCACATTACATATATAAATATGTAAATAGTTGCACGATAAGACATACATATCATTTAACAAATTACTAATATTGACATCTGAACAAATTACTAATATTAACAAAATGAACTAAAGTAACTGATGACCTTGAATTTGAATAATATCGAATGTCATTTATTTTACATAAGCCGACAGTAATTAAAATCAAATTAAATGTACTCTAAATAATTAAAGTCGAATTAACTGTTCTTCAAAAATAAATAAATAAATTTAATTTTAATTTTGAATAAAAATAAGTTTTATAATGTTAACATGAAATGTTTTCATTAAACTAAAAGTTAAGAATTTTCAAAGTAATGAACGTAACAACGAGATATCAATTCGAATGAAAAAGGAAATTTTTACTTTTACTGGAACAAATAGTTACAGTAAACTATCATATAAAGTTTTTGATTTGAATTAAAAATATTTAGAGACTACTGAGTTAAAGTAGAGGATATAAATAAGCATGTCAAGCTTGTCGTCCGCATACACCTTCTTGCTGCATAATATCTTTATCCGAGTATAAAATTTTAGTATGTTTGTAACTTCATACATTTTCCTATGTTTCAAATATATTTCTATGCCCTTATTACATTTTCTGAGAAGCAGATTACTTTTATTTCTTTAAATACTCAGACATGCTGTACTTTGAATACATATAGGAACATATGCAAATCTAAATATCATAATACATTATTTCTGGATACAACTTGGAATGCAACATGCTTAATTTTGTCAGGTATTTAAAATGAATTTCGCAAGAATTCAACTTTTCAGTATTTCTGAAAATATTCTTAATACGGTTTAGCAAAAATTTGTAAATATTTCACAATGCAATACGATCAAGTTTTACCAAATAGCCAAGCAGTTTATAAATAATAAAATTATTCTGACTATGTAATATAAAGTCCAATATTAACCAACTGCGCTTAAATTAAATGCAGAAATTTGCTTGATCCACGGCAATATCTATCCAAGGAATATAATTTAGTAGACAATATATTTATAATTAGTAAAAAATAATTTATTATATGCAGAATTTAAAATATATCTGCAAAATATAATGACTGTAAGCTTGTTGTAACCATGGATATATACCTTGAATAAAAAAGTATGAGATTAAAATTCAATTTTTAAGTTCAACAAATACATGAAGAGGATATTCTGCATTGAACAATCACAAAGAAAATAATATTTAATAATAATTATTTATGCTCTCCTTTATTTCATTTGGGATGGATTTTTAAAAAATAAATTTTAGGGATTAGATATGATAATACCTATAGGATATATATACAGTCGTCCTGTATTTAGAATATAAATTTGACTGCAATATACTAAATAAGCTCTTCAGAAATAAATAATATGTTCCTGTAATATATATATATATATATATATATATATATACTCTGAAATGATTTTTTTGCAGAGTACATGGGTAACATAAATTTTCAAAAATATATTATCTTACTAATAAAAAAAGAAAAATGTCTTTTTATTAAAGTATTTTAAAATGAGAAATTTTAACCTTTTTAAGCAAGAATTATTATTTATCCAAAATACATCTATTTTAAAATGTTTTAAATGAAAAAACAAATATTAATTTTGAAAACATTTTCATAAGTACAAATTTTTTTTCGTCAATAATTGTTTACACAAATGTTGTTGCTAACTAATTTTACACATATGCACTGTATCAAACATCTTTGGTTCAGTATTCTCATGTAAACGATTTTCGTTCTTCTTACATACAACGCTCACCATACATTTAAGCTGATCATAGCATAATTGAATGTTAATACCCTTTTATTTACAATCTTTCATAAATAAAGTTTCTTTCATAAATAAAATGAACCATAATTTAGAATCCTTCAGCTGTATATCAAACAAATTTTCCAATAGACTTAATTTTTTTTAACTCTTCTATTAAGTTATTGTTAAAATTGACTAGATTATATCTAAATATATTTTATTCTTTTGTAATCAAACTCTCGATTATCTTAATATCATTAACTTCAAGTAATATCTTAATAACAGCATGATATGCAACCTAACGGTCAAAGACTGCTATAAAGCATTTTATAATATCGACAGATTAAATTGCCTTCTGGGACAATATTTCATAGATAGTGGGCCGTATTCACGTGTCGCTAAGGTGAAATATAAAATTATCTGGAGAGAAATAACTTTAAATATTTCCTAATTTTTAAATAATAAAAAAATTTTAGAACAAAAATGACTTACATTTTTTATCTTTTTTTCAAAATAAGAAATAAATATTACGCTGAGTTTAAAACAAAGGATTGTGTAATATTTAAAACCTTTTAAACATTACTTAATACATTTAAATTAAAAAAATAATAGTATTATATTTTGTTTTCTGGGAAACGCATTGAATATTTAATGAAGTCATTCACGCTTAATTACTTATTGTAATATGTTCGCAATGTCCTCCATATTCCCATTCCAAATTATTACCTCTGGGGGTGGTTGGACTCAGGCAATGGGTATTTTCTGGTTTCAATCTCTAAATTAGATGATTCAGATGGTGCTGCCATCTATGAGCCAAAAGTCATACTTCCTATTTCGTATAAGGGTGCTCTATTCAAAAACGGAAGAGGCTCTCTCTCTATCTTCATTTGCCTAGTCTCTGACAGGCCGGCTTGGCATTGCCGTCATTAGTAACAACAACAGAATTTCAATTAGGAATATAGACGTATTCAAGAAGTGTAATAAAAATAATAAAGTAACTCTCTAACATTTACATCTTTTATATCAATATTATATCAATTATAAAACTTTTTTATAGAAATTTAATATTCCTTAAAAACATTTTTTTTACTCTTTAATCTTTTCACAATCATTAAAATTCCAAGTTGATGAACTGTTTCTTCTGAAAATTCTGCTTAATAACGAAACATATATTGAAGTAATTAAAGTTAAAATATTTTTTGGTCATCACATCTTTTTTATTAAAAGAAGAAACTTCCTGATCCTAGGATATATACTTCAATGGCTTAATCTACTTACTCATCGTAACTCCACTCATAGCTTATTCAGAGTAAAAATAAAAATATAATCAAAGGAAACATCTAAGCAATTCTTTAGAATGTCTGAACCATTTAGGCCCCATAGCACTTAAATCTGCGTCACAAGTAATTTCAAGTATACTTACAGAGGCACACAAAATAAAATTGCTATTTCTGGTGCTTTAGGCAATTGAACATTTCTCAATCGACATCAAAGTAAACGGATATTGCCTGGGGATGTATTTTTAAGCACATTACCGTTTCAAAAATAGAATGAAATCCTTACGCTACATTAAATGCATTGTTTTTTCTCAAATTCAAACGCTTTATTCACAGCTAAAAGAAAAAAAAAATCTATTATCTTCCATTTTGAAAAATACTCAGTAATTTCACTAAAATAGATGTTTAATGCTATCCATTGACATTCCTTATTTACCAAAATCAGTTTTTCTAACGATTAATTTATCTCACTTTGTTTTATTGATTTCACAGTAATGATAGCGGTTACCATCATTATACGGAAATGTATGTATAAATATATATATTTATGAAATCATATTAATACATTTGTTTTTATAAAAAAAATATTCAAATAAATTGTATTTAATTGATTTATTTGAATATTTGATATAAAATTCTATTAAATTTATGTAATAGAATAAAATCAATCTAAACTTTTAAAATTTACCACATGAATTCGTCATGGTTGGTAAATTTAAATTGTTATTTATTTTAATTAATATCTCATAATGACAAAATAAATATGAAAAAAAATATATTGTTAAATGTGAATTTGATATTTATTGAAAAATATAAATATGGAAATGAAAAGTGTTATCAGTTACTTTTGCTTTCCTAATAGCTAGGATTTGATATTGATATACAGAGTGACTTTTTCAGTGATTGAAAGAATATTTTCCACTCATCAAAAAGGCAAATTTTAGCAGTGCACTTTTGTAATATTACAGTTATATATTTTAGCACTGCATTATTTTCGCAATAACATAGTAAATTATATAATGAAATGTAAAATTAATTTAAAATTTTTCATTTTGCAAATGAATTCAGTTATCAAAAATAATTAATTTTGAAGGCAACTGAAGACACTCTCAAACATTGATATAGTGTTTTGAAAGCTTTTGTGTGCTTTAATAGAACTTTATATTAATAGTTTTCTATGTTTTAAGTATGTACAAAAATTTGCATTCAAATTAATCAAATGTAATAAATTAGAATTTTTTTTTCAAAAAATTCCGAAACTTAAAAATTATATTTCCACATTGTTTTAAAATAATTTCACAAAAATATTGTTTTTAGCTTTGTTCATTAAAAAAATATTTTAGATAAATAAAAATAAATTTTACTTATATAAATATTGCTTACATAAATATTACTTATGTAAATACTGCTTTGAATTTACATCATTGAATATAAGTATAAAATAGATTTCAATATTACAGGAAATTTGAAATAATTACATTTAAGTTAATATTTTATTTAAATGAAAATTATCTTACATTATCTGTCAAAAATTAGATTTTTGCAGTTTTCATATTTAATTAAAAATATTTTTTGATAAATGTTCGTATTCAACAATAAAATAATATGTTGGGTAACCAGTGTATTCATTACAAAAGACATCTTTAAGGATAGGGTAGTTTAATGAAACCATTTGTAAGAATAAAAAAATCTAGTTTGCTTGAAATTCTATAACACATAACAGGAGGCCTTTGAGGAGGATAGTAGTCAAATGTGTGATGAGCTGGCAATACAATTCAACGCTTCCGATGAAACGGATAGACTTCATCTGCACCACTAAGGTTAGACGTACAGGTTGAACAAGTAGGTTAATCACATGCTGTTGTAAGCTCACTATAGCAAGTGGAAGCCTGTTTATCGTTGCTTTCTCTCCGCCAATTCAATCGAGAGCTACCCAGTGACGAAAGTTTGCCCTGTATGTTATTTTCAAGAGATTCAAACATTGGTTGTTACCCCAGGATTTTGTCCTGCACAACCCAAGACCACCTATGTACCCATGTAAAACTATATTTTGTGTCTGGTGGGCTAGTCATTAAGTGGTTCGTTTATGAGCAGCTACCAACTAGCCAAACAATCACTACTACCCTGATCTCACAGCAGTTGAAACCTGTGCAACAGATATTGCAACAGAAGGAACAAGCACAGGATAATTGCAATGGTGTGCTATTATTTTCCAATAACGCGAAGGTGATTGTTACAAAGATGGTCAGGAACATCATACAGCAACTTGTTGGAAGACTTTGTGCTATCTTTCTTACTCACTAGATCTTGCATCAATATATTACCACCTCTTCTATTTCATAGTCAATCATCTTCCTAGAAAACTCTTCACCAATGAAGCAGACATGAGCCAACCACTCACGGACTGCTTTGCATCCAAAACTCTGAAGTTTTGCCGCAAAGGAATTCCACAATTGGAGGCTCACGAGGTTGTCCAACATTATAAAAACGTGTACAAAAATATTTTTTACATTTAACATGAAATGGAAGCACAATACTATAATTGAATCCTCCTCAAAATGGGCATGTACATACAAGTTCAGTATGATGGTAAGTAAGATGATTTAAAACTTCTCGCACAGAAATTGCTCTAATTCCCAAAGTTCCGCAAGAGGTAAGGAGATTTTTTTTCAAATTCCGATCACCAAGGCTATGATTCCACAAAGTCAACTGCCTAATTTTCGAGGGCAGTTGAAAGGAATTTTACAACGTAAATTGCGTTCATGGAGAACTCTTTTAATATGTAATATATCGAAAATAGCATTTTCAAGTATACATTAGGGAAATTTAGACTCATCGTAAATATTTCATTTGTTTGAAATTCAAGTTTTATTATGATTTCCTTACTGTAATCCTCACTCACGACTTACAGCAATCACTAGAAATTATGCAATAACATCTGTGGTAAAAGTACTTTTTAAGGCAACTTCCGTCAAACTACATGAACTAATACTGGGCTCTATAGATATTCCTTCCACTCATCAGTTCATTTTGCTCTAGTGGTCTTATTTTAAGCATTCACGATCAATGTTATTGCCTACTTATTTTTGCAGGGAATTTAAATTACCATTATCAATTCTATGCCATAGATCAGTGAAAAGATAAGGTTATGCCATCATTACTTTTGAAAATGTGCCTATTGATAGAACCAAACAATTTGTCATTTTATTATTGATGAACTGATCCACCTTTCTCCCAAAATTTCTCCTATAGTGAACTCTTTAAAGTCTCTTATTTTAACATCAATTGAAATGAAATTAAAAGACAGTGATGTATAGTAAATTCACAAACAAACTATAAATAACAATGAAGTACGAAAGTAACTGACAATTATGTATTTATTTATTCCTATATTGTATCACATATTAAAGTAACTGTTTTCAGCTAATCATTTTCAACATTATGGACAATCGCTCCTCAGCTTGTATGCATACATATATATATATATATATATATATATATATATATATATATATATATATATATATATATATATCAAATTTATAAATCTCACTGAAATATATAAGTTTTTGTAGCATTCAAGGTAAAATAATAATCCTAAACGCTTTATTCAAAGCTTTATATTTAAAGAGCATCTTTCTGCACACTTTGACTTGAATTTGAAGCAATAAATTTCATTTAATAAATCCGAAATAGAAAACCAAATGGAATTAAATTTGAAACACTCAACAGTGACTTTTATAAGTTTCTTTAAAACAAATACTGTTAGTTAACTGAAAAAATATGAATACATTGTGATTTATTCGATAAGGAATTTTTCTTTAAAAAAACTTCATCGAACTGAAATCCTTACTGAAATCCTCTTCAATAAGAGAAATAAATAAAAATATAAGTTCCATTTCCTTGAGTGTTGATAATACTCTTTGAAATGTGGGGATTTAGAATTTGATATAAAATCTTAAACCCATAAATCATCAGTTATGATTCCTTAATAAAGTTGGAAAATAGAAAAGTAGTATAGAATAGTAGTATTTAAAATTTTCTAGGAAATTCTGTAATGGAAATAAAGTAAGGTAAACATGTTTTAATATATTTTTAATTAATTAAATATAAATCAGCCAAGTTGGACAATTTTAATGCTGAAATCTTAAACAACCTAAGGAATAGTTTATAGTAAAATAAAGGTTAAACTTATGTTGTTTTTTAACCATTTTAATTCAGTTTTATTAAGAGTAATCCGCACACATAATTTATTTTAACCATGTAAGTCATAAATGAAATGCATTAAACGAATGCAAAAACAAGGTTTTTAACTGAATTTTTAAAATGTATATGGTGATGCTGCTTCACCAATAACACAGACCAGTGAAATTTAATTACCAACTAATTATCATTCTAACTATATGATATTGCTCTTTGCATATTATATTAACGAAACTATATGACAGTGAACTTGCTTAACAATTAGTTTCTATTGACATAACAGATGAAAAGGTCAGAGAGTTATATAAAAATTCTACTGTATTATATCTTTTATTTATATAATTATATCTTTTATTTATATAATTTTTGCTTCATATTAATAAATGTAAAACCAATATAAGTATTATTGTAAAGCCCGTGTTGTTGCAAATAAAGTATTTATTTACTAACACCATTCATTATTATTTATTCAAATCAGTTGAAGTACCTTGCATCATATACTTCTCTAGTGTACTTTAAACTATCGATTGTTATGCATTTCTCAATAGTATTCAACATAAATTTCTAAAAAAAAATATTTGTATATATTTAATTAAAAATAACATACTCAAATCAGATTTTGTTTGGTTGTTTGT
Source organism: Latrodectus geometricus (assembly GCA_026290005.1). NCBI lineage: Eukaryota > Metazoa > Arthropoda > Arachnida > Araneae > Theridiidae > Latrodectus > Latrodectus geometricus. The sequence continues at coordinate 13,138 of JAPDSC010087783.1, read as the reverse complement.
TTCATCTTTCAAAGTAAATAAGCTATTTTAAATACCATTTTTGGAGATTTAAGCTAAATATCAATGCAAATAATTTCCTCTAATGTAGAATCAAACCTTTTTCATTTTAATTCATATTCTTATTAAATATTATTCATCAAATTATGTTCATAAATAAGTCAATTTTGAATTATTTAATTTTTATTATTATTTAACAATTACAATTTTGGATACTAACAATACTACTATTATTTTTCCTCTACATGACTTCTTCAGTTTTTAGAAGGAAGAGAATTTATAATCTATTTTTTTACAGGTTAAAATAAAACAACTGTTAAAATACTAGAACATTTTACTTTACAAAATTGACTGTAATCTTCCTTCTTAATTTATGGTATGCAATGTTATGATATTTTGATTTACGATAAAAGATGCTAATTTTAATATCCTTTGAGCTATTAAAAATATATTTCAACATTGAATGACACTGTACTACTGAAACTTGCGTTACTACAAACAAATTTCAATCATGTAAGCGAAAGTGAAATTCAGTAAATTATATTTCTTGACTAAAAGGGATAACTTATTTATTGAGCTGTTTATTAGATATGAAAACATTAAATATATTTTAATTTCTGATTTTTCATTATATCAAACATTTTATTTTGCGTTTCATTATTCTTAATATTTATATTGCATTATTAAATTAAATTATTTTTGTAGCATTTTGAAAGGCATATTACAAAAAACATACGAATACAAAACTACAAATTGTAAGTTGAGACAAGAATTAAAATTCAGAATATAATTTTTAAAGCATAGAAAAGAAACTAGACAAATATTAATACTTTGAAATATAATACTAGAATCATAAAAAAAATAATGTGTTTCTAGGTGTGTTTAGTGATATTTGATTTTAATTGACAATGGATAATATATAAATATAATACAAGATGTGTCAAAGGCGGAAAAATATCGAAATAAAATGGAAAAAAGTTTTGAAGTTTTGAAATCAAAAAATATGAAGAGAAAAAAATGAAGAAATATTTTGAACAACCCTGATTTCATTGTATTATGCTTATTTAAAAACAAATATAAAAGAACATGATTGATATTGGTTATTCTATCCTCTTGTGCTAAGTAAATGCAATTTCATATATGGAATAAGATATTGATTTATCAATTTAGAAACTGACACAATTTTGGGTTTCCATCCCTTTAAGAGTGCATAAAAATATCGAAATACATTTCATGAGTTATTATTTCACATCTAAAAATAAGTAAGTGAGCATGAGCATATAATAGAAGATTTCATTATCTTTGAACTGTTATTTATGTCCTAAGATTGAAAATGTTAAGTTTCCTATTATGTAATAAGCAGTAGCTTATTTTTTATAAATACAAAAAAAAACATATTTACAGTAATCTAAGTCTTATTAGTTTTGATAAATCTTTATTTTTGAGTAACAAAATAACAGTAAGATTACTTATAGATCTTTCCTTTGAAAATACTTCGAACAAGATTTTTTTCAATTTTATATTAATTCACAAATGATGCAAATTAAACTATTTTTCTTTTAACTAGATTCATCAATATTTTATAATTATACTGTTTAAGCTTTGAATTTATTTTAAAATAAATAGTACAATACAAATATACACAATGTATTTAAAAATCCCCAGATATTTAAATTTTGTAAAAACAAAACTTAAGATAAAATATTTGCATAGATCTACTTTAATGATCTCAAATCAGTAATGAACATTTCAGAGTTCCATAAAAAATAGATTTCCTTAAACTAGAGCATCGAGAAAAAAGTGGATTTAAACAAAAATGCAAATGAAAACTTAAAATAGTGGGAAACCAAATGTTTATATATTTGCATATGTAAATGATATTCCACTACAAGATATTTTCATATGTGACATATTTGACGATATCTTTAAAATCTTTTAAATGTGATTAATTTAATGTCTCTTTTCCTAATCTCAAAGTTTTGAAATGAGATTTGTGATTTTTTACACTGCTGTTAAAGATATGCATAAACTATTTGTTCTAATATTCAATCTTAGACTAATGGCAGATAATGTAATGTAAAGATTGTGTAGATTGGTGAAGCCATTTTGATAATTTGAAAGATATGCAAAATACACAATGTCTGTATTGGTCATAAAATCATCCGCTTAGAAAATAGAAAAATCAGTTAAGTGATTCAAAATGAAAATAATAGGTTGGTTTCACAAATCACATTACTATTTATTTTCTTTAAATTAATATGGTGAAAGAAATATATGCTTATGTTTACAAAGATACAAATATATTCTAGAATGATTAAATTCTATTAACCACAAAATCTTCATTCCTTTTAATGAAAATTTTGTAAACACTTATTGAGTAGCACATCATTATTCTTCTTCATTTTGTTATTCTAGACACTTGATTAATCATTCTGAAACATTATAATTTAGAATTATTAAATGTTTTTTGAAGAAAAGAATGCTTCTTATTCAGCTGATGAATATAAGACATTCTTTGGGAAAGAAAACAGCTCCGTTTTGAAGCAATAATTTAGATTCTCGTTTTTATAATACATTTTTTTTATCATATTTGTTTTTCATTTTGCTTCTAATCTTGAATGATTAACAGCCCATCGAAAATAAATCAATAAAATCTTGATTTATTATTATATATGGTAGGATTAGGGCAACTTATATTTTTGAGTTCACATTCTTGCTAAATTCCCCTTTGTGTATTTATGATCAAAGAGCTTTTTTCTTTTCAATACGACTAACATACTGACCATGCAAAATTTCGTCGAAAGGGAGTAAATGTTACTACTTTTAAAGAGTAAATAGCACATTCCAAGTGTAAGTTTTTCATATAATAAAAAATATTAAAGATTTAATCCATTAAAATTTTAGCTTACCCTTTTTTTTCCCCTATTGTTAACAAACGAAAAGTTATAGTAATTCCTAAAAATAATCTTTGAGCTTTATTTCTTATCCTTGATTTTTTTATTTTTCTTTTCTCTTTAAACTTCAATCCTTCTAAATTTGCTGTTAGATGTTGTAAATATAACTTTGGGCAGCGGTGGCCTGGTTGGTTAGGGCGTCGTTCTCGTTACCAAAAGGTGGTGATTTCGAATCCCGGTGTAGCTGAAGATCCGTGTCGTCGTGTTCACTAATGGCGACTGGGGCACGTAAAATCTGTCGGGTCGCAATGTCCTCCATGTTCCCATTACAAATTAATACCTCTGGGGGTGGTTGGAGCCAGGCTTTGGGTCTTCACTGGTTTCAAACTCTAAATTGGAAGATTCGGATGGTGCTGCCATCTCTGAGCCAAAAGTCGTACTTCCACCTTCGTATGAAGGTGCTCTATTGAAAAACGGAAGACGCTCTCTCTAACTTCATTCGCCTAGTCTCTGACGGGCGGGCTTAGAGTTGTCAAGTGTCATCAAAAACAAACAAACAAAACAACAAATTCAATTTTTCGTTTATTCTATTTTATTTCATAACCAAACGTCATGATTGTATTTTATGATTAGTAAATATTGCAGTCTTTGTTTAAAGAATAACTTCAAACGCAATTTCGAAAATAGTTGATTTTTTAAAGTATCCTGACCCTTAAGAATTTCCTTACAAGATTTTCTTGCAACATGCATAAAGAGAACAACTTATAAATGTATAAATATAGATTTCTTTAACATGATATAAAATGATACAACGTGTAAAAATATGAAGTAAAAATTACTTGTTTATAGTAAATTAAAAGTTTAATATTGAAATGTTTGTCTCAAAAATGGAGCAGATTTATGCTATGAGTATACCAATAATAAGCACGAACTACAATGCAAATTTAGTATAAGTCAAATATTATTACTATTAAATACTAAACTGCAGGAAGATTAATGTAAAGAACTTTCAAAACAGCTCTCTCTCTCTCTCTCTCTCTCTCTCTCTCTCTCTCTCTCTCTCTCTCTCTCTCTCTCTCTTGTGTGTGTGTCACCACAATAAAGTATTCTATTCTTACATAACAGTCATAAATAGTCAATGAAAAATCTGACTACTACTTTATGTGTTTCATAAATAAATATTTTCTTCCGGGGAATATGTACAAAAAAGTATTTCATTCATTTTTATACATTAAATTACTACATTTTGACAGAATCATATAGTTAGGTAACACTGCTAAGAATCATGTTGTGTAACTGGTTAATCAATTTGTATGTGTGCTCTCATTAGCTAGTGAGTACAAAAAAAAAATATACTTACTTTTATTGAAACTGTAAAAATAAAAATGAAACAGTAATTGAAATTTGATTGAAACTGTAAAATAATATTATTATTGATAAACTTGTAAGATTGTATAATTTTAAACTTGTAAGGTATTTATCGTAATAGAAATCTCTAGAGTTTTCACTCAACAACAATCTAAGTGGTTCTTGTTTATTTTGAAATATAACTGACATTTTTTGAATTACAATGCCGTTAATTGCTTACTAAGATCAACAACTACATGGCAATATTATACTGATGCATCAGTAAAGTTAAATAGTCAGTTTTCAATATTTATTTGCTTATGAAATTATTTGCTTATGAAATAATATTTTACAAATAACTTTTTAACTCAAAATCATATGTAAAATATACGCAAATTATTTTTCAATTCTTACTGTTTATAAGGAACTTTATTCATCTAACTCAGATCATATTGACTTAGGTTACAAATATTTTATCATGCATGCTTTTCAAATATCGGATTTAAACCATAACATTTTACAAATGCCAATATTGTATGAGAAGAAATCGTTTTACTTATTACAATCTTATACAAGTTCAAATATTTTTTTCAGATGCATAACAATGAAATTTTTACTAATTTTCTTTTGATAATAAATTATAATTCTTTAAAACATAATTAATATTCCAACCCAGTGAAGAATTTATATTAAATTATTGTCATTTTATAGAAATTCTTCCCTGGGTCATGCATGTTTGTTCCATCAAACAAAATTAATTGAAAGCATTTTTCTATAAAAGAATAATTATTAAATTTTTCTTTTTATTTATTAGATTTCCAAAAAAATTGAATAGAAAATATTAATAATATATAAATAATCAACTTATAAAATGCTATATCATTTATCTTAATATGAAATTTTTGTAATTTTTTTTATAAAAGTTACTAATTAAGAGTTTCTCATTATTTAATATTGATGATAGAGAAAATATTCTTACACAAGTTGTATTACTATTCTCTAAAATAGCAGAATCCAATTCAAAGGAACAATGGAAATGATTAAATTAAATTAAATAGGAATAGTATAATGTGTTAAAAAGTTAATGAGAATAGGCATGATGTTAATTATAATTACAAAGCCAATCCCAAGCATCATAGGAATAAAATAATTATTTAAAGCCTTTTATTATAGATTAATTATTTTGAGTTAATATTTAGAAGAATTGGTAAGTGTTTGTCATTCACAGTACTTAATTTTGGAATTAATAAGAACAGGGTCTGACGCCCATATTATTTTTTAATTCATTAATTCTGGTATTCTCCTATTGTCTAATTAAAATTATTTGGTTAATTAATTGGTAATAAATATTTAATTAAATTGTAATTTTACGTTACATAGTATATCTTTTGTAAAAATATAACTGAAGCTTAAAGTACATTAATTATATTATATAATTAAAATTTCTCCTACATATTTGTTCTAATATTTTACTTTTAAAAATTCCTGAACTACATGCACAAATCGGAAACAAAATCAGTCTATAAGTTTTAGATTGTGATTTTTTAATTCCTCACATCATTATAATTTTATGATCATGGATTAAATAATTTAAGTAACTTTAACCATCTCGAAATATCTTTGTAACAGTTCAATGAAATACTCGACTTTTTTTTTTTTTTTTTTTTTTTTTTAATTAAAAATCGAAATATCCCTCTAATGTAGATATTCAAGCAAATTTTGTAATAAAAAATAAATTATCATTTTCACTCTCAAGTAACTAATTGCTATTTACCATTCAAATTTATTTTACTTTAATCCTTCCTATATAATTTAATGTTTTTCATTTCATACAATTTTTTATTTCTAAGTAGAGCTGTAGATAAAATTATATAATTTGCGTTGTGAAAACATAAAATTAAAATAATTCTTAAATGTATTAATTACTAGTATCAAGAAAATTATTCAAATTACATTCATAATTTCTCTTCTCAAAATTTTAACATCTTTATCAGATAAATTTGAAACATTTTTATTTACCATTTTACACAATTATAATTTCAATTTTATCTATTGGATAAGCAATTACTGAGTAAAAATTCTAAAGATAAATGTATTTATAAACGTTGACAGTTAATTTGCGCTTTTAGCAACAGATAAAAATTACATGTTCAGAGTACTTTTAATAATATAAGACATTTTAATCTTTAACAAAGAAATTTTTTAGGCATTAATTTTTTTAATTAAATAAAAACACTTCATAATCAACTTGAAAAATAGAATCAAAATTATTTCACCTTTATTGTTTTCTTATTTCAAGAGTTTGATGATATAAAAACTAAAAGAATATATTACTTCCTTGGGAAGAAAATATGATATAAATAATATATATTATATACGTTTTATTAAAATGTTAAATAAATTATGCCTGATAAAAATCTATCGTGTAATCTCTTACAAAACCACTTAAATAATGAGGCAAAAATGAGTTAAACAATGCTATACATGCTTTTATTATTATTCAAATGAATATCTATCATTTTAAGAGGTTTATGTATTTTTATGTGATTAAATTTTATAATATAACATTTTAAGCAACTAGTATATCATAACAATTTTCTAAATAGATATAGAATACTTAGTATAATTACATTTGGTATTCTATGATAATTAAACTAGTAAAAAAACAGATAATTATAATACAATAAACATCTGGGACGCAGGATTCCCTTTGATGTTAATTGCAAATTTTTATTTTAACGTGTTTTCTGTAGTTTAGGTAATTATTAAGCTTATATATATAATCAATATTTTAATTCTTACGATTATTCGTCACTATTATTTTTGAAATTATGCGTGTATTGTATGAATATTATGCGTTTATTATATGCGAAATTTATGTGCAAAATTAATTTTAATTCGTAATTGGTTAAAGAAACACACTCATGGGAAATAAAGTAATAATTATTATAAAAATATAATAATGAGTACATAATATGGAAAAGAGGAGCTGCATGTAGTAAAAGCAAATTCCCATGGATCCACGACATATCTGTTTTCGTATTTCCTACAAATAATTAGTTACTATGAACGATTTAACATAGTTATGCTGTTTGACAGTTTGATGTATAAATATTATGAAAAAGATTGTATCATGCAATTTTTTTAAAACAAAATTTGCAAATAAAAGCAAAACACTTATAGAAATATATATCTCAGTAAAATTATTTCAAAATTATTTTCTTATATATTCAACATTTTCCATTTTAAGTACTTCCACGTTCTACTAATAAAATAAACTACCTTGTTCTATTATACTGTGTATTTTATTATTTATGGTGCAGCTAATCTTCATATCAAATATAAGTTTAATAATTTTAATATTCCATTGTATCTTTTTATTCATATGAAGTCTACGAAAATAAAGACATTTAAAATCTATTGTATATGAGACAATTATCATAATTTTGATGCATATGAAAATTTATTTTACTCGTCCTACTTGAAATTACTACAAAAAAAGCCCAAAATCACTTTTTTTTTTTTTTTTTTTTACCGTATGGTTTTTTTTATCAATATTTTTTTAAGTCTACGTCAGTATGTCAGATACTCTAGAATAGAACACTAGACAACTTATGCAGATTATCTAGAATTCCACTTTAGCTAATCTGCGTGAAATAGATAACCTTTATAAGAGAGATATAATTTAAGATTATGGGTTTAATATTAGTAATACGATAAATTATTCATTTTTTTTACTTTAAAATTATACCAAAAAATCTGAACTAAAAATATTTATACTTTGGAATGCGTAGATAAAACAAATTGATACAAAATCGCTGTACTTTATCTAGTTGAATTTACCTGTATTATAAGAATATACTTGCCCTTATAGCATTGCTTCCGCCCCCCCCCCTTTTTATATATTTTCTTTCACATAATAAAGCTGCCATAATAATTAATTCAATGATCTTCGGGACAGCTTACTCATACTTGTATTTATGTAAGACAAAAAATTTAATTAATTAACAAATTGCTAAACTCTTTTAATAATATAACAATTTTAATAGCTATAAAATATATGTGTGGACAGCATTTAATGGTAAGAGGACAAATAAAAACTGAAGGACAATATAATTTTGTTAGCGTAAAACTGACTACTTTCTTTTATAGGAATCATTTAGTATACGCAAACATAAGATATAAGAAAAATCTAATTTATACTTTTCTATTTATTTTTTTTGAAATTGGTATTTCTTGTGTCATTAAATTTTATATTTTTGACCATAGATGTTGATAAATTAAAATTAATTTTTCATTTAAAGGAAAATGAAAGAAAATCATAGCGTTTATTTAAAAAAAAACCAAATATAAATGCTTAATATAGCTTAATATTTCTTAAGATAAGAGATTCTAGCACTTTAATAAAATTATTTCTGAACTGATTGTGAAAAGAGTATTCCAATATTTGGAATTTCAATTTGCTTAGGCTTTGAAAAAATAACTTGATATTAAAATAATTTAAAAATCATAACAAATGATAAATATGACAATAACTGTGATTATAGAAAACTTTTTAATTTCTATACCTTTTGTGCCTGTTAATAATTCTATGTAAATAATCTAGTGACATTAAATTTTTTCCTCTCTTTCTTACTAAATAAGAAAAAACATATTTAGGAAAAATACATAAAAATGACAAAATATTATTGAATTAGTTTAATTTTACAAGAACGGGAATTTTTTGAATTTTGTTACAAGAAAAATATTTACTAGAATAATTGTTTTAGGAACACTTAGAAGTTTTATTAACAACTTCACTTCTCTTAGTAGAGTACTTCTGTATTTTATTGGAAATCATTTTCTCCAATTACTACAAAAGAAACAATAGATTGATTTTCTTTTATATATTTATTGAAAAGAAAAAATAAGCGATGTTTATGTGGTCATTCGAAGAAATAGTACACACATAATGGAGATAGCATTACTGACAGAAAAGGCTATTGATGGAATAGAAAACAAAAAAATATTATTATAGATACATTTATTATATATGTATGCAATTTCAATATCACATTGCTAGTACTCTTGCAATATTTCAAAAGGAAAATTAGATATTTAAACCAATAAGTAAACTTTTCTCATACGCATTTTTGTAAATCTAAAATACAAATTTAGGCAACAAAGAGAAGTTAGTTTTTTAATGCATAAGATACATTATATTGAAAATAAGTAGCAAGAATTTTAGAGATGTTTAGATAAATGCTTTTAGTAAAACATATGAGACTTCTAAAGCAATTTCATATCACAAAATAAAGGACTTCTTAGTAAAATAGTTCATTTCATATCACAAAATAAAGGATTTCTTAGTAAAATAGTTCATTTGCATGATAAAATGTCACTGAAAATTATGAGATGGCAATTTTTGTAATAAATTCTTGTGAATACGTAAAACGATGAAATAAATAATAAAGACTACAAATTTGACGTTGAGTCACATTATAACTAAAATGTTTTTGTACAGAACTCATCTTTATTTAAATTTATTTCAAAGTTTGAAATTAAATTGTAATTATTCTATTATATTGTTTTTAAAGCATTGACTAAATTCATGCCATAGATAGAAAAAAATTCAAATATGACCAAATTTTTAAAGCATTAAAATTATTAAAAAAATTGCCAGTCAAATTTTTAATAGATATGAATGAAAAACTAGCATCATAATATTAAGTACTTTAATTGGAGTATTATTATTCACTTCTACATTAATTTTTGAATTAAAATAAAAATTTTGTAATTTATAAATTAAATAAAAATTACGATAAGCAAAATATAATATATTAATGAAAGATACAAACAATTGTAGAAACTTTATCATTCCATTTATCTGTTTATTTATAACTTGTTGTTATATTATAGTATCACGTATTAGTTACATTTAAAAAATGTCCTGCCGAGTTTAAAACATTGATTCACAACTTAACTTACATAAATTTGATTGACATAATGCAAAATTAGGAAATTATATTATAATTGATTAACTGAAACCTATTTTAAGTAAAGAATTATAAGATAACACATTACATATATTTTAAGATGTCTTAAATAATTTAATTTGTATATTTTAATTGTTTTTTTTTGTTTGTTTTTTTGATAAATTTATGTAAGAGTCCTAGTTTGTCATTATGTTAGCATCTCCACTGAATTTTATGTTGTTATATTTAGTAAAATTTTAGAATTTTCCTTGATATTTTGTAATGTGATGTGATAAAGAATTTATATAATATGATGTGATAAAGAATATATATAAGAATATTTATGATAAAGAATATATAATATAATTCTGCATTAGAAAAAATGGAATTATCTCAAAATATTTTCTTAATAACTCGTTCATATAAATAATAAACATATTTTTACTTTTCCAACTGCTTTATTCTTTAAAAGGTAATACACAGTAAATTCGTTTGCTTACTAAATATATAAGAAAATATGTTTTCTTGTTAAGAATGTATTATAATTCTTTTAATTCGATTGATTTTTCTTTTGTATTTTTAAAAAAGTTTACTCTACTTGAAAAATTTATAAAAATGATACATTTTAAATTAATTGATTTTTATTGAACTTGCTCTAAAAATTATTCGAATAAAAAAGGATAGTATCACTATGAAGACTTATTTTAATTTAAAATTTGTGAAGAAAATTATGACATTTACATCATTATGAAGAAAGAAATTTTACACCATAGCAAGAAAATTCATTCAAAATATTTCTCAGTTTCATTTCTTATATTTTTGATTCCTAATCCTTAATTTTAAATTCAAAAATTGAATACCACTGATTTGTTGAATGTGAAATACATTAAACAAGCACAATAGTAAGTTTTGAAGTCGTGAGAATAAAACGATACAATATTCTTCTAAAAAAATAAATAAATGCAAATACATAAATAAAAGATTTCATTTGCTTATATAATGCATTTAATTTAAAAGTTTATTGCGAAATTCGAAAGATAATGTCAAAATTGAATAAAATCCTTGTTTTACAATTAAAAATTGTTTTTGAATGTAGAATATTAGATTTAGTTTGATGCCATTAAGGGTTTTAATAAAATATCAAAATTAAAAGCAATTTTAGTTCAATAACATTATATTTTCGGTAAGTTTTTTTTTAACTAAACTCGTTATTATTGTCCAATTTTACTCATTAATGATAACATTAAAGTGAATGTCATCTTACATCGCATGCTATATAGAAAAGAATTTATTCACTTCACATTACGTGCAAACATTTCACAGATAACATTTTGTACAATAATTAGTATTTCTCAGTAAGCAGTTACATTTAAGCTTGTGCATGTGTTATCATGCATGTGTTAGTTAATCATGCCATAAGCATCATGTATAAGCCATAAGCATGGACAACTTTATTTTCTCTTCGGTAAGAAGGTTTGTTTGTTAGTTTGTTGTCTCTCAAAGATCAATTTTTGCACATGATCTGTAATTAAACCAGGGTCTAAGATTTAAAGTGGATTCAAAACCACTGCAAACATCAAATTTCAAGGTGGGATTCTAACCCACGAACTGTTGAATTGAAGACAAGAGCGCTAACCATTTTGTTACCAGATCAGCCTTCGTGCTAAGAAATGTGTCATGTATGATACTGAATACTATTAAATGAGAAAACAAAGAGATGGATTTGGAAATTCCTTAAATTAAATTAATATTACATTGAAAATTTCCACAGACATATTTCTTAGGATGTTTGCATTTTTAAATATTTTAAAATATTTTTCCTGAGTTTCTTCCTTTTAACAACATTCTTCTATGCAGGCAATTTTCACTCTAAATAAAAATTATGACCATTATGCTTGCGAAGTTTTTCTTTTTTCCTGTCCTCAAGGAATATAATTGATCGGAACACCTCGTAAGCAAATATATTTATTTTAATAAAGGGAAGACCACTTTATTATAAAAATGTGCTTTAATAAATTTAAATCTTTATTGGTCTTTTAACTTCATAAAATTTACTTTGAACTTAAAATACTTAAAGTAAAAAAGTTTGAAAATGTTTAATAATTAAGTAAGCGCATAAAAATTTTAATTATATTAATAGTTAATAATATTAGCTAAAATATTTTTTTCAGATATATTTTGGTTGTACTTAAATAATCCTATTACAAAATTCCTTTTATATTATATTCTTTCTGATCTAAGTTTTTTGAAATACTTTTAAAATGTTAACTGTATAACAGTTTCTTTTATGTTTAACATTACAAAGAGTTTAATTTTAAGTAAAAAATAAATTCTTTACATTAAACACATTTGTTTGAAAAACTGCTTCATTTTATTTAGAACTGCAAGTTAGTTTTTTCGCAACTATTCGTCCTAAATATTCTTCTTTACAAAATTGGTTCTTTATGTAAACTATAAAATACACAAACTTAATTATTAATAATATTTTTAACGAAATAAATTTATTGCATTTTATGAGCTTTAGTTTTCATAACAGTTTAACTATATTCCAAATGTCCTGATATCTCAAAAAAATATGTTAAAAAGAAAATCAAGGATAAAAAGGAAAACATCAAGAACCATTTTAACTAAATTTTGTTTTGCCAAAGATTAAAAATTTTACTTTTAGAAATACTTAGTTAAAACATCTGATTTTTTTTTATTTTAATTATATTTAAAATAAAAGAACTTTTTAAAGTTGATTACAATTAATAATGTAAAATTTAAAAATGAGAACACTAATGATTTCTTTTCTCTCAATTGGTTTTCGAAAAGATTTAAATATTTTTCGTTTATCAAGAAAAATATTAAAGTATTTTCATTATTCTAAATAATATCTTAATAACCTTAATAAATCTACTTTATTATTCAATTTTTAAAACAAAAGTGTAAGAAAAATGTTTCTAT
>JAPDSC010087776.1:0-13851 GCA_026290005.1 Latrodectus geometricus | reverse complement strand
GCCACAAGTTCAACTTTGTTTGTGGATGAAGATTTACTCCCTCGTACTCGAAATATGTTTTGTTATTCTCATGGGTTTATTATACACTTCTATAATCGAGTGGAATTTTAACATTTATTTTTTTTAATTAATTACTTTGAAGAGTGACAGAATGAACGCTTTTTTCAACAATTTGGAGGAAATAATTTTAAGAAGTAATTATAGAATCAGACAATGTGTGCCAGATAATAAAATTCAATACATAATTCATGAAGAAAGAACTCATATCAATATAATTTACTTAAAATGCTCAATGTGAAAATCATTATTATGCATTTCAAAAATAGATTTAATGTAATTATCAATAAATTATGTATATTTCTGAATTTAATTATTAGAAATAATATTCAAAAGTTAATTCTAAAAATAAGTTAAGTAAATAAGTTCGAAATGATGAATCTTTGCATTTTTTCAAAAGAATCATTTCAATCTTAACGATGAGTTTGATTTTTTACTAAACAATTTAAGTAAATCAGTAAGAAAATCGCACAAAATCAGCGCTAAAAATTTAACGAAGGCTTTCTTTTCGTTATACTGAATAATAATAATTACAATATAACGAAAAGATTGACGCTTTTATCAAGTGACAACCATTAACATTTTTTATTTTGACTTGTGAAGTTTACTATGTTTTAACATTACACTAAAATTGTGGAAATTCTCTATAGACAATGGTCAGGAATATATTTTAAAGAAATATCCAGCTATAGTATCATGTTTTTGTGAATCAGAGTCTATTGACAAATACGCGATGTTAAATTTATATCTTCCTCTGCATACTTAGACACCTTACTAACAGAAGGCTTTCAAGGAAAGACCCATCAACGTGTATGAATTCAATCAATATGATTGTGTTTGGCGTTTTGTAAAGATATAATGTATCGTTGCAGTTAACTCTCTCCTCAAGTATTCCCTTTACAACAAAGAAAAAATGTTTAGAGACTAACCTTATTTTTGTGATGTATATTTATAGTTCTTGTCACACATTCACAACACAATGAAGGAAATGCTATACTAACTTAATTTATGTGCAAATATGGTTTTTTTCTATAGCAGGATAAAATGTATTAATTTCATAACAATTATGGTGGAGAGACGTATATGAAAATAAAACTAAGCTTTAATTTTAATTTATTATAAAAATTAAAAAAAAATTATACATTATCGCTTATGTATTTAATCTATCTTCCAAGTTACTTTCTACAAATGCAATGTGAAACTATAAATCCTCAAACAATTGAACTTTATTAACATGATGACCTGTGCTTAAAGAATTGTTTTGGATAAATGTTTTTACTTACACAGCTAATTTAGACTTTCATTGTATTGATAAACGGTTACCTTTACTGAAACAGACCCTAGACAAAAGTAAAAAGAAAACCTTCAGAAAAGAAAATTATAAAACATCAACATGCAATCATATCAGCCTATGAAGAATCTAGTATTTGTATTTTTATGTATATTTATTTTTTATGTAGTTTGGTTGATACGGGCAGCTTTGGCTTGAAGAAGATTAATATTGTTAAATATTTATTTGTTCTATTCAGACATTCCAAACAAGATTTCGTATCGTAATAATATCTGCCCTTATTAAGCAGTTTAGATTAGATGCATTTTTTGACGTAGGTATCAGATAATTGCAATTTTATATTGCATTAGTAACAATCAGATAATTGCAATTTTATATTGCATTAGTAACGTGGGAAGGATAATTATTGTTGCTACATTACATAAAGAATGAATTTTGATATAGTTACAAGGGCAGCATCAAACTTGGAATGTTGTTTGTTATTATTTTTGTTCATAACCGAAATTTTGTAACTATGTTTCTGAATAAAGTACTTAAACTAAAGAAATTTAGTGCATCAGAAGTCAGAGTTCGAGTGCAAATTTTATGTATTCAGTTGTTCCTCTGGGCTTATCTTGTACGGAACGAACTGATCACATGTTTTCATCTAACTGTCGATACAAGTATAGTTTTCGGATCATCTAATCCCATGAATTAAAATAATAATCAGCAAATGATGGGAAGGTTGTAGCTTTGAATTTCTCACAGCCACTCCACAAAAAAAAAAGACAATTACGGTTGTTTGATTTGATGCTTCACGGTTATGATTCCAATTTTCAAGAATAACAACGGAGCGCCTTTTCAATTTTGCCTATCAATTTTCCAGTCCATGTTTAATCTCGGGACACGGGAAGCCACGCATGTGAGTGCGAATTTTAATCCAACACAAATCTTTCCTTTATCAAACCTCGCTGTTTGTATGGTTTCATGTACTGAGAGAGATAAGATTTGCGTCATTCGGAAAGGCATGTGATGTAAACAGATTAATAGGATGAGAGGATACTCAAAATGGATACACGATCACACTATTTTATTTTAATATATTGTGATTTATTATTTTTAATCACAGCTAGAGTCAGCCTTTTTAGGATTAACATGATTATTAGATTATTCAAATTGTAGGTGAAGTTTTAAAAAAGCTCTAGAAAAGGTATTCTAATGAGCATTTTTTTTAAGAAATGTATGTATGCTACAGGGCACATGTAAATAATAAATTCCTTATATCGATTATTTTTCTGAATAAGTACACTAAAATCAGTATTAATTTTTGGCAGTTAAAGTATATTAAAACAATGAAATTGAAGCTAAGAACTTAATAAATAAACCACTATACATTCATGAAAACTCAATGGCGTTTATTGCTTATATTTAGCTATAATTTTTAATACATTAATCAAGCATTGTTGTGTTTATTCTTAAATAACTATTGCAAGTTATTTCTCATGCAGCATGAGTATTTGAAAAGTGTGTATGCTAGTACAAATGCTGATTTTGTTGACAGTATTTCAAAAGCAATCAGTATTACTTTATGGAGTGTTGCAAAATAAATCTCAAACTATGCCAAAAGCTTATAGACAGATTCCATCGTGTCATCTTGTCGTATATTGTCTATATAATATTTGTGGGCTGTTTTGCAGATTATTCCATTAACTCATTGTACAGGTTTGTGAGCGATGCTAATATACTAAGTCTAAGATTATATTTAACATTTATATAAAATTTCTAACATAAACAAATTATCTATCTTTGGAAAGATTTGTTAATGGTTTATAAAGTGTAAATGTTGACTTATTTTTATAAATTTCCTGAAGTAATATAGTGTTCTGTTTAATAATAGCACTTTACGATGATATTAAAAACATAAATACTGCATCCAGAATAATTACGACCGTATTACGAGGGCTTTAAACTGTAGTTAAAATTTGAGTTGGAAAACTTTTTTATGTTCTCACAACACAGCAATTTGATGATATTATATTTTAAGGGCCAAAGCCACGACTGACTAATGTGCATATCGACTATCAATATGATTTCTATTACTTTGATAGAATTAGACTGACTATTTTCATTTTTCTAAAGTGTGTTTGTTTTATTTGCTTGCCAATATTATTCTATATGCACAGTTTATACACTAATGTCTAATAATTAATTGATTGATTGATAATACAGACCTTTTGAAAACTCATTCAAATGACGTGGATGACACACTTAGGATCCCTTTTATTGGAATTTTCTTGATACCAAGGGAGAGATAAGGCATACAACAAAAAAAGGTTTCTATAAGCATAATAATATTTTCTGACAAAATATCCATTTTCAAATTTCCGAAATATAATATTCTAAACTAACTAAATCGCTGCGATTTTACTGCGTCTTATTTTTTAACAAACAATTAAATTTTTATACTGTCATAATCATTTATTGCTCAAAATAAATTTAAATTATAAAAAAATATTTTAGTACTTCTTTTCTGATTTATATACATTGAGTCACCAATATGGGTGATATTCTTGAATTTCTAACAATATTTTTATAAGATAACGTGAGACAACTGCAGAGAAAATAAAGACAATCCTAAGAAAGGTGACCGTAGTGCCCGTTACTGTTGATATAAAAGTCTAGACATGTTTTAAACAGGCACGATTTTGTGTTAAAAATATTATAATTTAATACAAGTTATATTTTTATTGTTCTACATTGTGATATTCAATACAAAAGAAGCGCGACACAAAGATAATAAAATTCAAATGAAATATTTACATCATAAACTATCTTTATAACATCTTCTTTTCAAGCTTGAATTATTAAGAAATTTCCAGTTTATGAAATGCGTTTTATTCAGATTTTGTCTGACCAATCTAACTACTTTCTTCATTTAACTATCAAATGAATCTTGTTGTATAATATTTAAGAAATTTAAACATAGTTTAATATGTTGAAATTTAAAAAAACATGAAATAGTTAAATCTTATAAGTTTTTTTAATCATTTTTTTTTTGCATTTGCTAATATCAATATCCTTTGAAAAACGTAAGAATCTATACATGTTAAAAGAATTCAAGTATATTTTGTGTCCATTTTTTAAAGACCTATAATATATACCGCAACCTCTTGCGAAACTATAATAAAGCAATCTTTTTTCTGTATTTTCAAGAAAAAGCATTTTTCTAACAGATGGTTATAAATACGACAATATGTTACTTATATGAAATAATCTTTTGTGTTCTATTCCTAGTACAATGCAATATTTTGTTCAAACAATATATAGCACAATTATTTTTTAATTAGAGTGAATTTTAAATTTGTGATGATTCTTAAGTAAACCATTTTTCAATATTTTATGTAAAGCATAACCACTAGAATCTTAATTAGTCGGTATAGTAGATTTTCTCTGTATGTCGTTTCAAGAATGTTTTCTATAATGGTATAATTATTAGAAGTAAATTTATTAATACATTTTTAGCATTATATTTTATTTTGATAATTAATTCAATTAAGTGTTTAAAATAAATACATAATATTATATTATGAAGTATTACGTATAATTATTTAATCAGGTTATATATATATATATATATATATATATATATATATAATGAGTTATAAATTTTATCCTTGATAATATTGAATCTTTACGAGTTTAATTTTGATATCATGTACAAAGGTGCTTAATTCAATGATTGTTTAGTGTGTACATAAGCAATCGTTGAATTAAGCCCCTTTTTGAATGCAGCGGTGTTTAGCAGAGAAAAATATATTTAGCTTCTGTTTGATTAAGGATCATGTTGTTCTTAATTAATCTAATAATATATCAGAATAATGTTCTAAAGATATACTAAATAAATACATTGGCAGTTTAACTAACTGCTTCAGATTTAAGTGAAACAAATTGGAAAATAGTTACATTAATTTTCTCACTGCTACACCTTTAAAATAACACAGACATCCAAAGAGTTTTAGTGATGGTTTAAATAAGAATATTAATAGAACGTGTTTGTTATGTGAATATAAACTAAACAAACATAATTTTGCTGGCGGATGCTGATAAATATCCATGGCGTTCAGAGACAGAGCAGTACACATATTGCACTAAAATGTCAGTTTACTGCAAAACCACAGATTGTTAGAAAACATACCTTTACCACAGGTCTTAAGATGATAGAATTTAAGAATAACTGTCTCAGAGGTTTCGTTTCAAAGATTTCAAATTCTTAGCGAATAAGAACCATACATTGACTGAAATAAGTTTCAAACGCTGTTCGTTTATTTTTTCTTTATTCACCAGAAAATTTATATGTATCGTTAATAAGTTATCTTCTCCCATGGCATAAAAATGGATCAAGTGCATCACAGATTCATAAACGTTTCTAAAATTGATAGTTATTGACAGATTCAATCCCATGGTAGAAAGTATTAACTTCAATCCAAAAAAAAAAAAAAAAAAAAAAAAAAAAAAAAAATGTATATAGTGATCGAAATTATCATTCTTTATGGCAATGGTTCCAGTAAGGGTTTTTTTTTCTGACCCAGTAACTGAAAAATGTATAGGGTCATTTGAATTAGAGACAAGCAGCTTTGTTGATCACGAAAAAATCTTTAGTTATTACAAAACAGAATAAAAATACAAAATATAAATTTAATTTCAATTAATTTCTTAAAATAATTCAGTTAGTTTATTTCTTAATAACTTCGAGAAATATTATCATTTCTTCTATGCTCTGGACAAAGATATGAGGAGATGATGGTTTTCTGCTTCTTAAAAGAAACAAAACAGAAAGAGCCCAATTATTTGGTTTTAGAGATTGGGTATTTAAACATAAAAATATCTATATGAGCTTTCATTAGTTAAAAGAAAACTACCGTTGGTGATGATGCATATTTTTATGGAAAAGATTAAACACAAAAACAACGTCCGTTTTAATATTATTTAGGAATAGTAAAACATTTTAGTTCATAAAAAAACTACAAAATGTTTTAGCTACCCGATGCATGTATTTAAAGACTCTCGAATCAACGCCTCACAAAAGATGAACAGAGTAATATTTGTGGAAGTTGGAAATGTGAACCGAGAACCATACTTGAGGAGAATTTAAAACAAAAGCCACAATACCTCATGGGTAGTCTTACTTTCCTTTCTTCGTGAGAGGTAACAATATCTGGTTTGTTTGTCACTTAGCCCATGGTTTGTGCTTATAACACGTTTGTATTGCATTCGAAAAATAATTAGACCAGGTTCTACCGTTTAAAATATATTCCAAACTACTAAAGCTAAAATGCGATTATAACCCTCGAATTGCTTAACAGAAAGCCAGAACATTATGTATTCAGCTGCTAATTTTGAAAAATAAAAAATAGTATTAACTTTGAAGATTCTTATGGCAGTTGGATACATATCAAAATATAAACACATATTCGTATCATTACGAATACGGAATGCATATGGAGTCGATACCATTAGAACATTAAAATCCATATTGTTGTTGGCCATCATTGACAATCCGAAGGATTATTTTCAAGACAACTCTTAATAACTGAGTTTTCGGCAGCCCAATTATTAAAAGAATTGTAAGCAATTTATTTCCTATGATTAATCAAATATCATATAATTCAAAAATTTGATTCTCGTATTGTTATTTTTTCCACGAGTGTGGTATGAAAGTTTAAAGAAAACGTAAAGTCAAGATTCAAATTGCTTATTTAACCGTGACTGAAAGCCGTCAACAGATTGGCTTGTATAGCTATATCGAATTGGGAGAAAGAAAAAATCGAAAATAAAGGTATTAAAAAAACATCTATACAACTCTGATAAAGGATATTTATTATTTGACAAATATCTCAAATATTACACTGTTGTCAAGCTAGTTAGATAGAAGTGAAAGCAGATTTAGTGGATTGATTGTGATATTGTAGTTAAGTATATTTTTCAAAACTATCTAATTGAAGACAATAATGTATCTTTTATAATCAAAATGTTATATACTTGTAATTATTTTAAATTATATAAACTTTTAATTTATTATATCAATCAAATGCTGATTGCATTAATTTGTAGATTTCTTCTTTCTTCAATGCGAGTTATAAGAACTTTGACTAAAAAAATAAATCTTCAAAATTGATTATTACCTACCTATTATAACTTAAATCTTTGTTAATTTTTCTTTTGTCAGGTTTCAATTTCTTTGAAATCAATTTGAAAAAATTAATGAAAAAGCAATCTTTCTAGAATTTTCCTAAAATGTTGTATTAAAATTTCAAAATATATATTTAAAAATCTACCAAAAAAAATGCTTTGAAAATTTTTAATTTGAGAGGATGTATCCTTTTGTTTTGTAACTAAAATTTTATTTTAAAATATAAATATACATTTTTGTAGTGAAAAGTTTATTAGGAATAAGTTATTATGTTTGTATTCTATACAATCACGCGAGATGATAAGAAATTTGTTTAAAATTTTGAACAACTGATAAACTTAAATTTTTGACGTTATTAGCAAATTTCAAATTTCGTATTTTATAATATTTATTTTAAATTCGATTGCTTTACGTTTTTCTTATATTTCGTAATTCATGAATAAAAATAAGACTAAATTTATTTGTTATTATTGCTCAATCGAATCACTTCTTAGCTCAAAGCTATTGTAAGACAGTTGAATAGATCACGAAATATAGATAATAAGAATCGTAAACTAAATTTCGACACGATGAAATTCTTTTTCCTTTTTCTCCATAAGACAATTGTTACACCATGAGCGGTCTACTAAAGTATACATAAAACGCAATCCGTTTCCCTAAGCGATTCTTTTTATTTCTCATTTGTATTTAATACGGATTAGAACTCTTTCTAAATTGAGTAATAAAGTGTCTTTGAAACTGTTATGTCTAATTATTTGCGCCGGATTATTGTGAATAAAGATTTGACATTAGTATTGCTCTTCATAAAGTAGTTGTTTTTAAATTTAATGGCTATTCTTTTTGTCCTTTAAATCCAGAAGTAAAGTAATGACATTTTGCAATGTTAATTAAAAAAAAGTAGAATGAAATACTTACAAGCATATATAATATATAATTCTCAGAAAAAAAGGTTTTTTTGATTGGGAAAACCATAAATAGAATTATTTTTTATACCTTTAAAATCCTATTTATATTTTTTTTTTATAAAAACTAAGATTTACTCCTTTATAAATTTGTTTTTATTTTAAGAAATGAAGTTTAGATATCCATGTACAAAATAAAAGAATAATATTAGAAATGTGGACTTTTCAGGTGCAAACGCTGCTGGATAAATATAAACTAAATTTTGCACTCAGGATCTTACAAGTATATAGGCCGAATGACAGTTGAATGATTATGGTTTGGTTTCTCTCGCTCTCTCTGAGAGAGTGTTGTTCGTGGGTTCAATTCCCATATCTGGTGTGGTTAAAATAATCGCAGGGAATCTATCAAATTTGACCTAATTTGCGAAATAGTTACCATAAAATGACCAGCCAAATTAAATCTACATATGCGGATTTGATTTCTAAAAAGAAAAACAGACACGTTTCAACTAAATTATCGAATTCAGCTGACTGCAGATAATTTTATTGATTCAAGTAAATAGCCAGTTTTAAACATAATTAAAAGTTACCTTGATTTCTATTAATAAATTGCGCAGTAGCTAAAAACAATAACATAATTGGGGCTAGACATTTGAATAAGTTGAACACTTCAATGATTCAACGCATTACTTGAAACGCACGAAAATTCCAGCTAATTTAACATTAAAGGAGAAATGCGTGCCGAGGAATTAGGATGTGATTGTTGTGTAGCACGTCATCAGAAATGTAGGTAAAATGTGGAAAGTGGATAAGAACTTATCTTAGTTTGTGACTAGAAAATAAATGTGTGCAATATATCTTTGTTGAAGTGAGAATTTTGAAAAGTTAATTTTCGCTACTTCTAACTTTATCATTATTTAAAATATCTATAAACACAACCACATCGGATTTTAAAGAAATTTATTTAAATTTTAATATGATTAATTTTATTTAATTTACATTATATATTAGGTTATTTTGTTTATTTTTATAACTGTATAAAGGAATACATTCATTACCTTGTAAAGTAAAGCTTTCGATTGAGCAATTGTTTTCTATCTACTGTTTATTAATTGTACTAATTTTAAGTTTATGAAAGTTGTTTTTACCGTAAAGGGATATTTGAAAAAGAATACATTAATATTGTAATTATTAAATTATAGTATAGCCTATTACAAAATAATTTGTATCTTCACAGATTAAGTATATAGAATTACACAAGTTGTATATTAATAAAGTATACAAAAAAATAAATAAAATAAAAAAATTGACATTTATTGAAACTTGTTAAAATAAAGTCCTTTACTTTTAATAATGAATACATAAAAAATTATTTAGTAAATTTATTCGATTCTATTTTATGTGAAGAAAATTATAAATATCCATAAATTATTTTCTCGTTAAATATTAGTTTTCGTTTGACTAAAATAAAACATTCAATGTTTATAGCCCATATTAATATTCAATTATTATGAATAAGGATCTCTAATAAAGTATAAAATCTTTATGATGTGTGAATGTGAAACAAACATTTTTTTAAAATTATGATTAATTTATACAGGGGTGAACTTTGAACTTTTAGACTTAAGAGTTTTATGCAGACTAGTTTAGTAGTCTGAATACTAATAGTATTAATTTAACAAAAAATATATGCATTAAAATTTTTCATTTCAGACTAGAAATTAGAATCTAATCGAAAAGGAAATCTACCTCAAAATTCATTATTTCAAAACTGAGCGCCACTGATGCATATTAATATTGGGTTGAGGCTATTCATTAAATTCTATGTGCATCTGATTATGAAATCTTGTGTAGTTTTTCTATTCATTGAATCTGGTTTTGAAACAGTGTTTCGTAAAAATTTTACTAAATTTCACTATCAAATTATTCCGGTTGGTTTTTAAGGAATTAAATCCAAAATTTGGGAAAAGGTAATTTTTATTACTGCAGATTTTAATTTATTTTTCAAAGTAGTTGGGAGATACAGAGCGTGTGTATATTATTATAATACAATATTATACATTTTAGTTTACTCTTCTAAATATTCTTGCCTAATTGTTCCTGTGAAAATATTGAAATATATTTAATATTTTTTTGTGAATTTGTTTATAATTTTATTATTTAAAGTATTCATTATTATTCGATGAAAGTTTTCGTAGTTAGAAAAATGAAAAAGTAAAACTCACTTTTGAAAACCGATGCAATGAAACTTTGCTGATAAAAACTAATCCGTTTTTTTACAAGTTGAATTAAAATCCATTCTATCAAAATAAATTTTCAACTGAAGATGAAGATTGGGAATCAATTTAAGATAATTAATAAATTTTGTAGACTTGTATAATTATAATTTTTTTAAACTGTAAATTAAAAAGATTTACTTCATAAATTATTCAAAACTAAATTTATTAAAATTATTTATTGAATAGTTATATATAGCTTTGATATTCAGTTAAAAATAATTGGATAATCAGCAGACTGAATTTCAGATCAGTGATTTCTTGCTTCGGCACCCCACATCCAGTATCGAGCTAGCAGCCCCATGGTTAGCTACCTTGCCTTCGGTTCAACAGTTGGTGGGTTTGAATCTCACCTTTGTCTTGGATGTTTGTAGTGGTTCAGAATCTACTTTAAGCCATAGGCTTTGGCCTCATCAACCCACTTATGCAAAGACGAACAAACCGAGCATACCAACCTCACATGGTGTATTGATATTTGTAATGTTTGAGAGTCCTTTTTAAACTCGATCTAATCGATTTACTCATCTTGACAGAAAAATGATCTTAAAAATATAACACTTTTTTGATGCTTATATGAGTGTATCTCTGAATAATTAAGTTTTAGTTTTTATGAGAATAAAAACTTTTCCTTAAAATATTTGATTTATTATGACTTGTATGATTTCTTAGTTTCTTTAAACACTTGATTTGTTTTTGGTAATCTTTTTTATATATTCTTGGTTCATTGCTCCTGGGGATCCAAAATCCCACACAAACAATAAATTTCATCTGTAGGTGTAAAATATACATCGTAAAACATAACTCAAGCCTTTTAAGGAAAAGATTAAGGTAAAAATATAAGACATCCTTTTATCTCATAGCTTATGATATTTTTAAAAAAAAAAACTGATATGTTGTCTGCAAAATAATAATTTGAGGTAAATATAGCTTTGAATCCAGACGGATACTTGAAACATCATACACATTTAATTAATTTAAATACATAAGTCTTAATTTTAAATCTATTATTCAATAGAAATGTATAGATCCAGATCGAATTAGTCATTGAGTGTGTGTGTCAAAAAGGGAATATAAAGTTAAACAATTGAAAAACAAAACAATTAATCAAAAACAAAGAAAATGTTCATTAATTTGATCTCGCACTAAGAAAAATATAACCCATTCTTTTTTCATGTTAGAATAGTTTTAATCATTCTAATGTATAATCATTTGCGAATAAAATGCAATGCATTCTTTTAATTGAAATTGTTTCTCTGAGTTGTTATCGCTATCAGTGATATATATAAATATATAATACCCAAACCTGCGGCGGATAAGGATCACATAAAAGAAAACCCATAAAAAGATCGCGCATAATTTTACGATAAAAATTTTTTTACAACACGATTGTAAAGTATTTTTATGCGGTGAATAAGAACCCCATATAAAGTTTTACGTAGAAAATAAATCAAAACCTTACGAAATAACTAGGAATTGCTTTTTTTAAATGAAATCAATTGGTGAACTATAGTACATTCTAGTACATTCAGAATAGCGATATCCTGGTAAGGCAAAGCAGAAAAGCAAATTTTACGAAAATTACGCAAGTATTTTAGATGAAAGATAAATATAAGAGAAAAATTAGACCAGTACTAAAACTAGGAACTTGAAAGTACTGGATTTATAAATCTAGTTTGTACTGGAGTAACAATACATATGTAATGCAATTGACGTAATACTTATGTAAAATGATGAAATATATGAAAAATCGAAATGGCTGAACAAGCCTTTTAACTTTTTATTGATAATTTCGTCAATGATGCTCCGATTGGGATGCAATTTTTATATACAGTAGAAGTCCGATAATCCGGCACGTTCGGGACCGGCTCGGTGCCGGACTACCGAAAATTCCGGTCTGTCGGATGGTAATTATAAGAACAATAGGTTAATAATTAAACTACAAATACAGTATGCAAATACATACAACAAAGTTTATTTTACATTTCATATAATGTATGTACACGTACTGTAAAACATATTTCACTTAGATTTAAAAAAGTCACGAATGTCTTTTTGTTTTCTTGACTTTTGGAGTTTAGTTTAAAATTTATTTCTAATGATATGGAAATCAATAATTTCTGAAGCACTGTACTAGCCTCAGCAAAAGAGATAAACTTATTTAGTGATGTTGCAGCTTCTACCCAGCTGATTTTTACTTTTCTTCCATTTCGGCACCTAAGCCACTTTATTTAGGCTTAGGTTTTGAAAACATGGTCACCCTGTGTACAGTTAGAACGAAAATCACTTTTTTTATAAACAGTTTCAAAAGTTACGTTTACTATTGACTAACCGGCCGCTAATTGTTTCCGAACAATACCGAGCGCTTCCGGATGATCTCGAACCACCCAGAAAACTTCCGAATAGCTTTCGAGCGTTTTTATTTCCTTTACAGACATACTTTGGGAGAAAACCAAAATTTTTACAATTTTCCGGAGCGATGCCGGACTATCGGGCATTCCGGACTGTTGGATGCCGGATTAATGGACTTCTACTGTATTGGACAAAAACAGGTTTGAGAGTTTATATATGTATATATAATGCCATGAATTAAAAATCCCTATCTTTTAATAATAAATTATGGGTTCAAAATCTTAGCTACACATTGTGGGTTCAAATTATTCACATAAAATGATTTTCAAATGTTTTAGTATGAGCTTATGAAAGTATCCTTTTCACTACTATAAATGTAAAATATTTTAAAATATAATATACTGCCCTATGATTTCCAACATGATTAAAAATAAAATTTTGATTGTTAATATATTCTCTTTTTCTGAAATTTTTAAGACTTCTATCTTTTAAGAGTTTGAACTCAAATTTTTGATTTAGACTATATTTCATAAAAAAAGTTCCTGTAAAATTATTTTAAAGATTTTATAAAATTTCAATTAATAAAAAATATAATTTCAAAACTTTTAAAATAATTCTACTATTGGGACACTTTTTATGTAATACACAATCTTTCTTCTTAAAAGTTCCTTGTTTAATAAAAAATTCCACTTTTTTTATATTTGAGTATTTTATAAATGCATAAATGTGGTATAAATGCATTTATTTTTTAATTGCTTTTTTGTAAAATAGTGTTTTAGAGTTTTAAATCACTATTTTACAATTAAA
>JAPDSC010087757.1:0-11146 GCA_026290005.1 Latrodectus geometricus | reverse complement strand
TTATGTTGAAAAGCTCCTCTCTGTGGGCTGGGAGGCGTGTCTTCCATTGACTCCTCGAACGATATGTCTTCGTCCGAGGGATGAAGTGACACAGCATCAGCCTCCAGGAATAAGGCTTTGCGGGTGGTAATGGAGGATCTGTATGTACCCTCCTTAGCTGATTTTAATTTCAAAGCCTTCACAGACTTTGATTTAGCCAAAGGAGCTTTCCCGAATATTTTTGAAGATGGTAATTTTGGCTTTTGAGTTGTTTTATGGGGTAATTTTGAAAGGGGAAGTGAAACCATATCAGTTTGTGTACCAGTGGACTTACATACTTTCTTGGTCGCAGTTGCATAAGTAACTCCAGGCTTTGGAGTACGAGAAGTAACTATACGTCGAGCCTCAGGATATGAACATTTGTTATTAATCTTAATGGTGGTTATTTCTTTCTCCAGTGCCCATTGAGGACAACCTCGAAAATAGGAGGGGTGATCGCCATGGCAATTGACGCATGCCTCCTTAGCCGTACAGTTCATGCTATCGTGGCCAACTACTGCACATCGTGCGCAAGTTAGTTTGCCTCTGCAGGCGGTTTTCGAGTGTCCATATCGTTGGCACTGGAAGCATCGCAGTGGATTTGGAATATATGGCCGAACGGGTAAATTCAAATACGCAGCTTTAACAGACTGCGGAAGATCTGGCGTCGTAAAAGTCAGAATGAGATGTTTCGTATCAATATACTTATCATCCCTTCTGACTGTTATACGTTTTACGCTACAGACCTTCTGATCCTGAAGATTTTCGAGAATCTCATCCGTTGGCGTATTCAACAAATCACTGGCAGACACAACACCACAAGAAAAGTTCAAATAACCATGAGGCAGGACAGTTACTTCCAAATTAGCCAACAATTGCATATTTGCAATTATGGCTGCTTGAGTCTCCGATGCAACTTCAACCAGTAAGTCCCCTGAACGCATTTTCTGGATTTTCTTCACCTCCCCAACACTGCTCGATATCCCTTTTTGGATTAAGAAAGGAGACACAGTTGTGAAGTTTCCTTCCTTTCGTTTAATTATAAAATATTTTGGTTTTAAATTTTTAAATTGTTGCTCCCGCGGGAGAAATGAGATATTTTTATTCTCCATGTGTATTTTTAAAATTTCAGGACCTGACCGCACCACCCACCACCGAGTCCAACAAGGGGATGCAGACCAGCTGCACCAGTGCTAGCCAGATCCTATACGCTCTCAGTACATCCCTGTGATGGCCTCCACCCTTAACGAGTCATCAAGCAGATGTACCGATCGCTTGATCCATAAAGCCGATTGATGTGCTGAGGACCACAACACACCTCCCGTTTACCTGAAGCAGAGGCCAAAGTAATGTGTTGGTCTCTGGGGGCCTCAATTACCAGGACCCTCCTTTCCAGGGACACGGGTCTCCACGCACGGCAAACACGTGGGTGATTTAGTCCCCAAGAGTAGCTAATAGCAACAGAGCGGCGACAGCTGCTCAAGGGGAGCCCTCAACCTCATGAGAGGCAACCACATTGAGGGGGAAAAGGAAGGAAAAGCGGAAGAGTAGAGGAGAGAAGAAAAGAAAGAAGAGGAAAGATCACTGGGGCACCTCGGGATTGTGACACCCGTGTTTACTTAAAGAAAGTAAACCCCCTGAGGGGTCGAGAATATTGATAATGCCGTTCAAAAAGTCACTGAAACACTTATAAGTGCAGCTGATACAGCAATACCTAAAAGTTCTTCTAAACCAAAACGGCGTTGCAAACCATGGTGGAACAATGAATGCCAACAAACATACAAAATTCAAAGGAAGTTATGGGGGCTTTTCCGGAGGTACCCCACAACGGAGAATCTTATTGCCTTTAAGAGAGCAAAAGCGTTAGCTCGCAGAGCTCGTCGTAGAAGTAAGAAGGAATCCTGGTCTAGCTATATATCTTCAATAAATTCTTCCATAACCAGTAAGCAGTTGTGGAGAAGAGTGAAAGCAGCCAATGGTATTTATAGGGAATTCTCCATTCCTATTCTAAAAACCGGAGCTGCTATACACTCTTCTCCTAAGGAAATAGCTAACGTCCTTGGTGAAAGTTTTGCTAGTGTCTCAAGCACTGACTCTTATAGTCCTTCGTTTTTAAGGACTAAGAGTCGGGCTGAGCGAAGACCAATTCATTTCAACCATGGACAAAACTTATCCTACAACTGCGAATTTGGAATATTAGAATTGAAGAAAGCTTTACAGCAGGCCAATAATACCAGCCCAGGACCTGATGGAATTAGCTATCTTATGCTTCAACATTTAAGTCCAGATTCCCTATCGAACTTATTGCTTTTGTTCAATAGGATCTGGACTGAAAATGAATTTCCATCTCTTTGGAATGAAGCAATAGTAATTCCGGTTCTGAAGCCTGGTAAGGATTCCTCAGGACCATCAAATTACCGACCTATAGCTCTGACGAGTTGCCTTTGTAAGACTCTCGAACGTATGGTCAACGCACGTCTCGTATATGTCTTAGATGAAAATAAATGCATACATATCAATCAGAGTGGATTCCGTAAAGGTAGATCCACTCTCGATAACATAACTTATTTGGAAACCCAAATCCGCAACGCTTTTGTGCGGAGAAACCATCTGGTTTCCATCTTCTTCGACATCGAGAAGGCATACGACCGTACGTGGCGATACGGTATTCTCCGTAAATTATATGATTTTGGCTTTCGGGGTAATCTCCCGATATTCCTGCAGAATTTCCTACGCTCCCGTAATTTTAAAGTTCGTATTGGAGGCTCTACATCCAATACTTTTATTCAAGCCGAGGGTGTACCCCAAGGCTCTATTTTAAGTGTCACTATTTTTAATTTATACATTACTCACATCCTTCATCTTTTATCACCTTCTGTTTATGGCACAATGTATGTAGATGACCTGCAAATATCTTGCCAAGGATCAAACATGCGTTTAATTGAGAGACAACTACAAACATCTGTTAATAAAATAGCTGCATGGTGTGCAGAGAATGGCTTCAAACTTTCTCCTAGTAAGAGCTGCTGTGTCCACTTTTGCAAGAAGACCAGTCTTCACAGCGATCCTGTTATTCATCTGAACAACACTACAATACCCGTGGTCAACGAGATTAAATTTCTTGGTGTGACATTCGACCGAAAGTTGACCTTTCTTCCGCATATTTTATATTTGCGGAAGAAGTGCGAGCGATCGCTTAATATCCTCAAGGTGCTCTCAAATACATCTTGGGGTGCTGATCGCTTGTCACTCCTTCGTGTCTATCAAGCACTCATTTTATCTCGTATTGACTACGGATGTGTTGTGTATGGATCTGCTAGGTCTTCTGTTTTACGCAGACTGGACACTGTGCATCACTCTGCTTTGAGAATTTGTTCAGGCGCATTCCGCACATCACCCGTCCAGAGTCTTTATGCGATTTGTCAGCAATTGCCTTTAGACCTGAGACGAATGCAGCTGTCTCTCAATTACTACGCTAAAGTTATGTCTAACATTCAACATCCTTTACGATCCTTGGTATATACTCCTGCCTTACAGAGATTATATGATGCTCGACCATATAGCATCCAACCCTTTCTCAGTCGAACTAAATCTCAACTCTATTTAACAGACCTACATGGTGTCCTTTTTATTAAAACGGACTTACATTCACATCCGCCCTGGTATGATCCACAGATTAATATTATTAATCCATTTGCTCAGTTTAGAAAATCGGACACAACCTCAACGATTTTTCAACAGCTTTTCTTTTCACATCGCTGTCAGTATTTATCATACACGCCTGTCTTCACAGATGGATCTAAAACTGCAGGACATGTTGGCTGTGGCGTATTTTACGCTGATACCAGTTATGGTTACAGCCTTCATACGTCCTGCTCCATCTTTACAGCTGAAGCTACGGCGATTTATCAAGCCCTTCAGCTTGTGAATACAGGAAATTGTCATAAAATTTGTGTATATACTGACAGTTTGAGTGTACTAGAAGCGTTGAAAAATTCAAATTATTGCCATCCTGTTGTGTCCAAAATTTTCGGAGCATTGGATTCCCTTGCTGGCAAGGGATATGACATCATTTTCTGTTGGGTCCCAGGTCATGTAGGTCTAGAGGGAAATGATAAGGCAGATGCAGCTGCTAAAGCTGCATCGTTCGTACTTCATTCATCTGTCTCTCTCTTCGACGTGAGAAGGGTTGTAAAAAGATTTGTTAATTTTCTTTGGCAGGAGTCATGGAGTATGCAGGTCGGAAACAAACTGCGTGCCATCTTTCCATACCTCATTCCATCATCAATTTTACCGTTACGAAGAGCAGATGTCAGATTGACTCGCCTTCGTATCGGACACACACGTTTCACACACAGACATTTGTTTCTAAATGAACTTAATCCATGGTGTGAAACGTGTGATGTACCATACACTGTTCATCATATTTTAATATCATGCCCCTATTTTAACTTTTACCGTTTTAAATTTTTTGATTCAGACATTTTAACTATGTATGATTTGGTGGGGGAGCCTCCCCACAGAAACCTTTTTTCTTTTCTCAGGGAAATTGCTTTCATTGATTTTATTTGAATTTTATCAATTTTATTTTATTTTCATATACTTTCATGTTTTGTAGATTTTAAAATAAATATGTACATTAATTTTTGTGTTTTAAATTTTTAAAGTTGCGTTTGGGTTTTGTCTATAATGTATCAATTTTCTTTAAGACTTAACTTTTGGCGCAGCTTGTCCTCTTTGGACCTTGCGCCACAAAACCCAACCAACAACAACAACAACCCTTGGTTTGTCTCTAATCTTACTCTCCATAAAGACCTTAATGTCCGAACAATTCGAGAATTTATTGAAGATCTATCAAGCAAGTTTTTTAAAGAAATTCAAGACAACAAAAACCCTCTCATCAGGTCTCAAATCACCCTTGAAAACGGCAAACACCTGCTTCCTAATTCCAACACTACACTTTCTGAAAAATGCAAAATCTCTGCTATCAAAAACAGAAACTGACACCTCAGATGAACTGATGTTCGCCCTATTGTATATAATTTGATTTTAAATTCATCATAACTGCATCTGAATATTTTCTGTATATACCTCATCCTGTACATATGCAAATTAACTAGACATTTTCTTTGCTCAGAGTATGTTGTTTTCAATCTGGTTGGGATACTGCTCTATAAAATTCTTATAGCTGCGGTATTCTCAGCCCTATTTCTGTATTTTGTACCTTATTTTATTCGGAAATTGTGTATCTATTATCTTTTATTCTATTACTGTTTGTATCCGGGATACTGCTCTATAATTTTATAGCTGCGGGACTCCCAACTCTATTTACTGTATATAATATCATATTTAATCGGAAACTGCATTTATTTACTTTTTATTTCATTTAATTACTTTGTTTACTTTTAAATTTTAGTGTAAAAATAAAAAAAATTTTACACTGGAAACTGTAAACACGCCCAGCCGAACTGGATCGGCGAATCAGCGCCCACCCTGTTGGACCTGTCTCTCCCTCCCTCCCCGTGCTGCTCTCGTTTACTCCTGTCATGTTTTCTTTTCTTTCTCTCTCTTTTGTATATATTCTCTTCTCCTCTCATTTACTCGGAATCTGATTCTGAGGTGGCATGATCTCCAGCAAAATTTTCAGTAAAATTTTTTCTATCCAAAATCACCTCATACGAAGAAAAAGTCCTCGGACTGATGCTTCAAAAAAGCGTATATGTCGTCGAGGCTTTACGATTCGATGCTTGGCCTCTGTCTTGTACGGTTGTGCTTTGTACTCGCTCCGTCTGTAATGTGAATATCCCTTTGGGTGCCGCACTACAGATCTTTTTTTCCAAGTCAACAATTACGACTCACACATAGCTAACTTAGTCCTGTGTCCCTGAGGTTGCAATTCTGGTTCTTTATACCTTCTTTTTCTTCTTCATTTTTATCAACCAGGGTTCACACTCTGTCTCAGAGTCCCTGAACGGTTGAAAAATTCTTCCTTTGTTCTTTTCCCGGCGCGGAATGAATGAACGTGTACGCTTATTTGGAGTGACAGTCCTGAGACTTTTTCTCCGTTTGAAGTAATAAAAGAACAAAAAACAAATTTCTGAGAAATTTGCAGATCAAGCCACCTCAGAATCAGATTCCGAGTAAATGAGATAAAGGAAGAAATATGTACAAAAGAGAGAGAGAGAGAAAAGAAAGCTGACTGGTGAAGGAGCAAACGAGAGTGACACAGGGAGGGTGGGTGAGGCAGGTCCAACCAGGTGGGCGCTGATTCGCCGATCCAGTTTGGCTGGGCGTGTTTAGCGTCATTTAGTGCATTACACTAGAATTAGGTAAATAAACAGAAATAATGATTATAGTTACAATTCCAATTACATAAGAATTAAATACAGTAGTATATACAAAAGAAAAGAGTAAAAATAAAGAATGAAAAATTTCCGGTTAAATAATAAGCAAAATAACAATAGAAGGGTTGAGAATCCCGCAGCTATGTAAAATAGAGCAGTATCCCGGCCAGAATGAAAACAAAACACTCTGAACAAAAGAAATGTCTAGGATAAATTGTATGTAAAGTATGAAATAATTACAGATATTAGACACATTATTTTCAAAATAAATCAAATTATATACAGGTGCGAACATCCGTTCATCTGAGGTTTTTAATTTCTTCTCTTGAGGGAAGATATTTTGCACTTTTGCGAAAGCGTGATGTTTGAGATGGGAAGCAGGTACTTTCCGTTTTCTGGGGTTAATTGCGACTTGATTAATGGGTTGCTGCTTTGCTGGATTTCTTCAAAGAATTTGGCAGAGAGGTCTTCAATAAATTCCCGAATGGTACGAACATGAAGATCTTTGTGTAGAGTGTAGTTTGTCACGTACCATGGGGCATTTGTTATCTGTCTCAATGCTTTGTTTTGTAAGATTTGAATCGCAGAGATGTGTGTGTTGGCCGCTTGTCCCCACACCTGACAGGCGTAAGTTAATCTTGGTCGGATTAGCTGCTTGTAAACCAGAATTTTGTTCTTAAGGGCAAGTTTCGACCATCTGTTTAGAAGTGGATATAGCATTGCCATGACTTTGGTAAATTCCTTCCGTATTTTCTCAATATGTGATTTGAAGGTAATTTTGCTATCCAGAATGACACCTAAGTACTTGACTCTGCTATTCCAGTCTATGTCTTGACCTTTTATAATCAGCTTGGGCGGGAGACGGCGGAGGTTTCCTTTGCTGAATATTATGGCTGCGGTCTTCTCGACGTTGAGTTCGATCCTCCAGTGATCGAGCCAGATTTGGAGGGAATCAATGTATTTTTGTAGTTTGTTTCTTAGAACTCTAATGTTGTTATGCTGCGACATGATAGCAGTGTCGTCAGCGAAGAGGCAGACCATTACATCTGTTGACTTGGGAATGTCACTAATGTATATTGAGTAGAGTAAGGGACCGAGCACACTCCCCTGAGGGACTCCCGCGTTGACAGCTTTTGGTTGTGAGTAAACGTCTTGAATTTTGACAGTAAAGCTTCTGTTCCTTAAATAATGATGGATTATATTAATAATGTATGGTGGAAAATTCCATTTTATTAGTTTGAACAGTAAGCCCCTGTGCCAAAGTTCCCCTCAGGGGGTTTACTTTCTTTAAGTAAACACGGGTGTCACAATCCCGAGGTACCCCAGTGATCTATCCTCTTCTTTTCTTTTCTTCTCTCCTCTACCCTTCTGCTTTTTCTTCCTTTTCTCCCTCATTGTGGTTGCCTCTTACGAGGTTGAGGGCTCCCCTTGAGCAGCTGTCGCCGCTCTGTTGCTAATAGCTACTGTTGGGGACTAAATCACCCACGTGTTTGCCGTGCGTGGAGACCCGTGTCCCTGGAAAGGAGGGTCCTGGCAATTGAGGCCCCCAGAGACCAACACATTGCTTTGGCCTCTGCTTCAGGTAAACGGGAGGTGTGTTGTGGTCCTCAGCACATCAATCGGCTTTATGGATCAAGCGATCGGTACATCTGCTGGATGACTCGTTAAGGGTGGAGGCCATCACAGGGATGTACTGTGAGCGTATAGGATCTGACTAGCACTGGTGCAGCTGGTCTGCATCCCCTTGTTGGACTCGGTGGTGGGTGGTGCGGTCAGGTCCCGAAATTTTATATAAATTTAATGGAGAATAAAAATTTTTCTTCTCTCCCTCGGGAGCAACTAGCAGAAAATAAAAATTCTAAATTTTTCGTCATTAAGAGACAGGTGGGCTCATTTGAAAATGTGTCTCCTTTTCTCATACATAAAGGAATATCAGGACTAATAGGGTAAGTTGTTGTTGTTGTTGGGTTGGGGTTTTTGGCGCAAGATCCAAAAAGTACAAGCTGCGCCAGAAATAAAATTTTTAAGGAAATATATTATTAAGAGAAACCCAGACTCAACAATAAAAGGTTAAAATACAAAAATAAATGTATATATATATATATATTTTAAAAACCTAAACTATATCAAATAAAAGTAAAAATAAAACTTATAAAATCAGAGCCATAAATTTTAAATAAAATAACGAAAACCAATCGCCTTTAAAAAGGCAAAAAGGTTTCTGTGGGGTGGCTCCCCCACTAAATCATATAGAGTTAAAATGTTACTTTGAAAAAATATAAAACGGTAAACGTTAAAAACAGGACATGAGATTAAAATATGATTGACAGAAAATGGAACATCACACGTTTCACACCATGGGTTCAATTCATTTAGAAACAAATGTCTGTGTGTGAAACGTGTGTGTCCGATACGAAGGCGAGTTAATCTAACATCTGCTCTTCGTATCGGTAAAACTGATAATGGAATGAGAGATGGAAATATGGCACATAATTTATTAGTGACCTGCATACTCCATAACTCCTGCCAGAGAGAGTTAATAAATCTTTTTACAACCCTTCTCACATCGAAAAGAGGGACAGATGAATGAAGTAAGGACGATGCAGCTTTAGCAGCTGCATCCGCCTTTTCATTTCCCTCTAGACCTACATGACCTGGGATCCAACAGAAAATGATGTCATAACCCTCGCCAGCAAGGGAATCCAATGCTCCGAAAATCTTGGACACAACTGGATGACAATTGTTATAGTCTTTCAACGCTTCTAAAACACTCAAACTGTCAGTATAAATGCAGATTTTATTAAACTGCTCTGTATTCACTAGCTGAAGGGCTTGGTGAACAGCCGTAGCTTCAGCGGTAAAGATGGAGCAGGACGTATGGAGGCTGTAACCATAACTGGTATTTGCATAAAAAATGCCACAGCCAACATGTCCTGCAGTTTTTGAACCATCCGTGAATACAGGCGTGTATGATGAATACTGACAGCGGTGAGATAGATAAAGCTGTTGAAAAACTGTTGAGGTTGTGTCCGATTTTGTATATTGAGCAAATGGATTAATAATATTTATCTGTGGATCGTACCAGGGTGGATGTGATTGTAAGTCCGTTTTAATAAAACGGACATCATGTAGGTCTGTCAAATGGAGTTGCTGTTTAGTTCGAGTGAGAAAAGGTTGGATGCTGTATGGTCGAGCATCGTATAGTTTCTCAAATGCAGGAGAAATGGCCAAGGAACGTAGAGGATGTTGACGGTCAGACATGACCTTTGCGTAATAATTGAGAGACAGCTGCATCCGTCTCAGGTCTAAAGGCAATTGATGACAAATGGCATAAAGACTCTGGACGGGTGATGTGCGGAATGCGCCTGAACAGATTCTCAAAGCAGAGTGATGCACAGTGTCCAATCTGCGTAAAACTGAAGACCTAGCAGATCCATATACAACACTTCCGTAGTCAATACGAGACAAAATGAGTGCTTGGTAGACCCGAAGGAGTGACAAGCGATCAGCACCCCTAAAAGTATTAGATAATACCTTGAGGATATTAAGCGATCGCTCGCACTTCTTCCGCAAAAGTAAAACATGCGGAAGAAAGGTCAACTTTCGGTCGAATATCACACCAAGAAATTTAATCTCGTTGACTACAGGTATTTGTGTGTTGTTGAGTATGATAATTGGATCATTGTGAATGCTGGTCTTCCTGCAGAAATGGACACAGCAGCTCTTGCTAGGAGATAGTGTAAAGCCATTCTCTGCACACCATGCAGCTATTTCATTTACAGATGTTTGTAATTGTCTCTCAATCAGACGCATGTTCGAACCTTGGCAAGATATTTGCAGGTCATCTACATACATTGTGCCATATACAGAAGGTGATAAAAGATGAAGAATATGACTGATGAATAAATTAAAAATTGTTGGACTTAAAATAGAGCCTTGGGGAACACCCTCGGCTTGAATAAAAGTATTCGACAAAAGGTGTCCAATACGAACTTTAAAAACTCGGGAGCGTAAGAAATTCTGAAGGAATATCGGAAGATTACCCCGAATGCCAAAATCATATAATTTACGGAGAATACCGTATCGCCATGTACGATCGTATGCCTTCTCGATGTCAAAGAAAATGGAGACCAGATGGTTTCTCCGCACAGATATGTTATGTTGTCAAGAGTGGATTTTCCTTTACGGAAACCACTCTGATTGACATGTATACATTTATTTTCTTCTAAGATATGTACGAGACGGGCGTTGACCATACGTTCGAGAGTCTTACAATGGCAACTCGTCAGAGCTATTGGTCGATAATTTGATGGTTCTGAAGGATCCTTACCAGATTTAAGGACAGGAATCACTATAGCTTCGCTCCAAATTGATGGAAATGCATTTTCAGTCCAGATCCTATTGAACAAATATAATAAGTTCAACAGGGAATCTGGACTTAAATGTCGAAGCATTTGATAGCTGATTCCGTCTGGTCCTGGGCTGGTATTGTTAGCCTGCTGTAATGCTCGCTTCAATTCCAACATCCGAAATTCGCAGTTGTAAGGAAAAGCTTGTCTTTGGTTGAAACGGATTGGTGTTTGCTCTGCTCGACTCTTTGTCCTTAAAAACGAAGGACTGTAAGAGTCAGAGCTGGAAACGCTTGCAAATGTTTCACCAAAGACGTTCGCAATTTCCTTAGGAGAAGAGTATATAGCAGCTCCGGTTTTCAAGACGGGAATTGAAAATTCCGTATAAATACCATTGGCTGCTTTAACTTTTCTCCATAACTGCTTGCTGGATGT
>JAPDSC010087756.1:0-17154 GCA_026290005.1 Latrodectus geometricus | reverse complement strand
TAAAATTAAATTTAATTTTTTTGTGAAACTTTTCCCCTTTATTAAAAATATAAATGCGTGATTTAATCCCATTTAAATACAAAACATTTTGATAATATATTTTGACCCCTGAAATAATTATTATTTTATGAAATAATGCTTTACCACTTACTTTCAAAAATCTGAAATGAATAAACTAGAGTTGGAAAATTAATATCATAATGTAAATTTCTCTCTTTCTCTGTTGCGTATGCACATCAATGAGTTTATTGATTCATTTTTAATTTGTGAATATCACTAAAATTTTAATTCATTCAATGCCATTTACTTTTGCTGACATTGTTTTCCAAATATAAATATTTTTCTTTTCTATATCAAACATTCAGCATGGAGATGTAAATTAGATATTAATTATTTCATCTCTATTTAAATTAAATATTTGATTCTATAACATTTATGTTAAACTTAGAAGTGAAGTTTTGCATTGGACTTTATTACTTTTATGAAAAGATTAATATATTTTTATAATTTTCAAAACAACTGTTTTAAACTGCAAAACAGCTGCAAAAATATGAATCGATGAAAACTTACAGATTTATAATTAATTTCTAGCCTTACAATGAAATTTTTGTTCAATAAAATTCCATTTTTAATTGACTATTTTTTTCAAAATTTATAAAACTATGGAATATTCTACATTGCACATAATTTAGTGATTTTAAATTAAAATATAACAAATAATTGAACTTCTATACAATTAATATTTCATAAATTTTATATAAGGTACTCAAATAAAATTCCAAGTTTATTTTTAAATTTGCATTAAACCTTTTTGAAAAAATAGTTTCTTTCTTACAAAATAACGTTTATTATTAAATAAATATTCTATCATATGTTTCAAATAAAAGTAATTACCAAATTTATGTAAGCAATTACATGTTTTGTATTCCTTTCTAACAACAGAGATGGAAAATTTATTCATGATGTATCTTTCTAAGCGTTAATCAAAACAGATTACTAAAACATATTTATTTAATTAAGATAGCATGAAATATGCTAAAGTATATAATTATTATGCTATCTGCAGAAAATATTTTAACTTACAAAACCAAACCAAAATGATTAAAATAGCATCATTAGTTAATTAAATAATCAATTTTAACACAATTATTATTTTTAATATCTAATTTAAAGGAATTAATCCAAGCTAATTTAAGAGTAGTAAGAATGAATGTCACGAAATCATCTGTAATCTCTTTTCACTAAGTATCTTAAGTCATTGTTTATAAAGACAAAAATGAACGAGATTAGTTCACCCATTTTTCATGATTACTTAGCTCAAGAAATTTTGAGAAAATGGAGGTAATAACTGAAAAAACATAAGCAAAGAAAATGTATAAAGTAAAAATACTAGCAGGATGATGACCAGAAATAGGATGCAAGTAAAGGACTAAGTAAAAATAGTGTAAATAAAAGAAAATTCATTTAATGGGAAATGATGAGACTTAAGATGCTTTGGCTTTTACAAAATATTATAATGAGTAATGTGAGGAAGCTTCACCGGTTTACTTCTTATTATTTGGAATAAGGTCTCTTTTATAGACTGAAATAATGGCTATTTTTATATAAATATGACATGAAAAAAAGTCGATTGCATAGCATATACGATTGAATTTTTTTGTATAAAAAATGACTTGCAGATAAATTTTATGTAATGTTCACGGAAGTTTCTCTTTTCATTAAAGTTGATTATAGGCTCCTCAGTGATTTTGAATTTCCATAAAATGTTACACATTTATAAAAAAAAATAAGTCAGTAAAAAATGCAAAATATTTGCCTCGGAGGATTTTCAAAATTGGTTTTAAATTCTATTTAAACAAAATTATTTTATATAATTAATAAAATTAAATTTCTGAACTTTTAACCAAGTGTGCAGATTTTTATCAAATTTGTATTAGTTGGTAAGTTTTCATTAAATAATAGTAATTAAATTTATATATTTTAAAACATTCTATAGTTTACTCAGAAAGAATTAAAAATTTCGATGATTGCATAATAAAAAAATTTTATTTCATAAATTTTAGCTGATTATAAATTTATGCACGAGACCTTAATTTTAATGTTGATTTAATTACTCAAAATCATGCATATTTTTTTATAAAAAAAAAATCCAGCCCAAAATATTGTTTGTTGTGCATAAATTTAAATATTTTAAACTTAAAAAATCATGAAAATAATATGATAAATATTATAAAAGTAAAATACACATTTCTTTAGTTTTAAAAATTAAACCAGATTATAATCATAAAAATTTTAAATTCAAGTAATGAGAGTAAAAATTGCACACCTTGATGCTTTTTTATTATTATTTGATAAATAAATATATTAACGAAAATGGTTAAAAATTATTATACAATTTATAATTTTAAAATTAAATATTCAAACAAAAATTTAAGTACATTTTTATATAAAAAAATATTTATTTACTAAATGGCTTCTACGTTATTTTAAAGAATGTATGCTTTGGACTACATTTTTAAGTGAAAGCTATCTACATAATTGATATTTGTGTATCAATTTGGCTTATTAACATTTACATGTTTTTTAAACTCTACTTTTATAAAGTATTTGCTTATTTGTATTTAATGTAATTAATAAATTTAGAAATATTTGGAAAGCAATTAATAAAAAGTAACGTAATATATCAAATTATTATTTTAGCTTAAAAAGAAATCATTTCATGTGAATATTTAGTTTTATCTACATTTACACACATAATTTATTTTCATTCCATAGTATTTATTAACAACAAAAGTATAATATATAAGAAAATGCAAATTTTATTTAATTATTGTTTCATATCCCTTTATATTTTTTAAATAAATCAAAGAATTAAATTAGTTAATCAAATGAAAAACTTAATTATAACATTATAAATTTTTGATACTGTATTGGTATGTGCTGCTTAAAGCTTGAAAAAATGTAGAAAAAATATTCTTTAGTTGTAGTTGACAAATGGATTACGTCAAATGCAATGACCTCATTACATTTATTTTATTATTGTCCAAATATTTTTAAAAGAAACATTGTTTTTCATATAAAATTTATTCAGTAAAATAGATACAAGGTTTATATGGCTGAACAACACAGCTAATACTAACATTTAACTATTCTTTAAAATTTATATTATTTAAATAAACAGAAGATGTATTACATATGTATTTTACATACCTACTAATGCATTTCAGTAAATATATTTTGCTTACAGAACATGTCAATTTTTTTATTAATAATATTTCAAATTTGAACTATATTTCATATTTAATTAAAAACTATAAATATCAAAATATATTATATTAATGCAGCTACATATCTATGTATATAGAACTATGCGTTTAAAAATATGCAGATTAACACTTCGCTGAATTGTTCAACTTAAAAATTATACTCTCTCCCTAAGTTATATATATATATATATATATATATATATATATATATATATATATATATAAGGGCATACCTTATAAGTTAGCGTTTTAATCAAACGGAGGAAATCTGGATTATAAAATGTGGTAGATCATAATTGGAATTATAAAATTTGGTTTGGAGCAATAATTGAATATAAACTGCATCATATTTGATATAGTATTTTGTTAAGTCAAAATAAATCTTTGGAATTATTTTAAACAGTGAAGCCGAATATAATTTGTTCAGCTTTGTGTTTTAATAATGAAATTATAAAAAAAAGTTTCTTATTGTAGTTATAAAGTAAAGAATAAAATTTAAAAGTTGTATGTTTAAAAAAAAATACTGGGAAAATTAAATAAAACATGATAGTTCTCAGAAGCTTTGATATTCATATATTATTTTTAACAATCACGTTATAAATGTACTCATCAAAAATGGACCCAGAGCTAGTGGAGGTTTAATTATGAGGATGAATGTCCGTATAAATTTCTAATTGATGGGCAAACACAATTTGAACAATGTAGTTCCTATCAACGTGTAACTGTGAAAATACTGTGTCAACTAAACGTTCAATATTTTAATTCTCTATACGCTGATGAAAATCCGCAATTCTGATTCCAAAAATAATTTTAGATGAATTATGTTGCTCATCCCGCAAGATTCGAATTGGTTTATTTTTTAAAGGTTTGGTGAAATATGCTTAAAAACATTAGTCTTTCGAGGAATTTGCACCGACAATCAAGTAGAATTCGGATTGATGTTGTGAAGCTGGAAAACTGAAGATGGCTTAACTAATATCATAAGCAGTACTATGAGCTCTGAAATACCGTCGGAGCAGCTAAAAATGTGGAAAATATCAAAGTATCATCCTTCATTAAGTGATTGCTACCATTACTGTCACATCAGATAAAGTCTCAACGTGCCTTTTAAGTAAAGTACGTTAAATTTCATACTTGAATACTTTTTCATAAGTATGTAAAATATAACTATTATTATTGACTGAGAAATCGGATTTATCTTGAGATGATGCTCCTCACTATGAATGAGAGCTACACTATTAAGAATAATATCGGTTATGAAGATGTATTAGAAGAACTTGTAGTAATTATTTTCTAAATCTATAAACCCATGTTCCGTTAATAATCTCCAATTTACATTTCTGATTCTGTTTGATTTGTGGGAGTTTATAATTGGAATAATAAAGCAGACTTAGTTTATTTTTGATAACATGATTCTCCGGCATTTTGGAAGGTATAAGCTCTATTGCAATAGTTTACAACTAACTTTTTTCTGTAAGTTTCTCTGAACAACTAACTTTATTACAAATCAATACTACCATACCGTATTATCTTATAAGTTATCCAATAACTCTAACCAATCAATCAGCACACTAGAATTTTATAACGTCGAACACAACTGCTAGTAAAACCATTGGTTTTATCAGAAATTTTTTTAATCAAATTTATGGATCTGATTTTTTTATCTGATTATAAATATTCATCACAAAAGAGTACATATGTTTAATTGTGGCTTGTATACTTCTGCAAAATATTTATTTTACTTTATGATCTAGATTTGCATTAATTTCTGCATTAGTTTGAATTTATAAGAATAATCACAATATTTTTCAGATTGTAGCATTCATTTTTCTTAAACAGAATTCAAAATTTAAATTCATTTTTATGCATATTTTATTAGTAATAGTGGCTGTAATGATTTTACTTTTATGAATGTGTAACATAAATGTAAATTCCCCATTTTGAGATTGTATGGCTCATAATGAAACTTAAGATGATGATCAAATGAGTGAAAAAATATTTAAATATTCAGTTAAGATTATTCCTTTGTACTAAATTATTCAGTTAGATCTAGTTTAAGTTTTG
The DNA here is from genome assembly GCA_026290005.1 of Latrodectus geometricus. Lineage (NCBI taxonomy): Eukaryota > Metazoa > Arthropoda > Arachnida > Araneae > Theridiidae > Latrodectus > Latrodectus geometricus. Next base: position 11,824 of record JAPDSC010087756.1, on the reverse strand, counting down.
CATATTGCTTTATAGTGTTTCCTTTTTTTGAAAGAGAATATAATACAGTTTTTTTATTATTAATTTTAGCATATGACTCTAAGATAAATGCTGTTTAAATTAAGATATACTCATCGCATTTCCCTGAAAAACTGATTTCTTTATCTCTCAACAGTTATTTCTATTTTATGATTGCTAACTAAACCGTAACCCTCAGTTTAAAGTTGATTCGGAACTACCACAAACGTCCAAGTTACAGGTGGAGATGGAACTCACGAAACTTTATGTGAATAAAAAAATCAGAACGTTAACCATTCACTACTTGTTCACCTATATTCCAATGGAAAAATGTTTGAAATTTATAATGTTCATTTAATAACAGATATTTAATATGTAACTTATCTAATATTTTTTAAATAAGTATCAATCCCGCGCGTTTTATCTGTAGTCACATAAATCAAGATAAATAAATAGAATTTTGAGATTTATGGAATACTTAATTAAGAAAGAGCATAGAAACTTTAATATTTTCATTCCTTTTTTCTGGATTTTATGAAATACATAATCAATAAATGACTCAATAGCACTTTAAGAAAGAATGTTTACTCCCATCAAAATATGGAAAACAATATTTATGTATTACTATTATGAAATGTTTTATTTTCAGTTGAAAACATATTCTGTGATATGTCAATATTAACTTAAATTACTACAGAATATTTACTTTTAAGTGATTGGATTGTTTCGTGAAGTGAAAAAGCAAATATTCCTTACTGAAAAGACTAGATTTTTCCTATTCACTCAATTTAGACAAGAGCGAAAAGTTGTTCTCCTTCTAAAACCATGATTCTTTAGCTACCTGTCAATTCAAGAGCTGTCGTTGTAGTGATCCAGACAAAAAATTTCGATATAAAATATAATTTTTGGCCCTTGTAAGGGTGTGTCCAGATACGTCTTACGAAATTAAGGCCTGCTCATGTCACGTCTACTTTAGGACCTGCCATTCGTTTCTTGCTCTACAGATTCATCTCTGCCAGGAATTAATTTTTTTTTGCATTTATTCCATCTTCCATCATCGGATTTATGCATTACCGAACAGGCAGGACCTGATTCCACACCCCTATTTCTCTATGGGTAACAGGGTCTAAAAAATGTGTCAGAAAGTTTTCCACTTTCATGTGAAATTTAATTCTTCGGCGCAACGATCGATAGCTAAATCGATCAATCTTTGTGGGAATAACTCTCACAATAAAAATATGAATCTTCTGTAAATTTCACTTTTATTTCTGTTCAAGTCATTTAAGATAGAGCAATGATATTTCAGGGTCAAAATCTGTGTCTGTCAACGGATTTTTTTTTTTTTTTTGTATTTAAATAATATAATGCTAAATGTCACGTAATGCATTAGATATAGAACATATATATTTTTATTTATCTAAAACGGTTTTCTCCATTTTGAAAATATCCACATTCCATTAATATGAAAGTAAAATGGAAACTCTTTTGAAAAGACTTTTCATAAAATAGTTTACTTTTGTTAACTCCAGATATATTTTTTCGAAAACTTTATTTATGAATATAATAGCATTTTTTATTTTTAAGTTATGAGTTAATTTTTGAGTAAGCTGATAAGAAACATAGTTATAAGAGCATATTGCACCATAATTATTAAATCTATTGATAACTTTAGAAAACAGAGTAACCATTTATTCGGAGAATAAATATGGAATAAAATCTGAATAGAATTAAATATAATAAAAAAATAGTATTTAAGACATGATAAAAATATTTCTTGCTGCATAAAGTCTGGAAAAATCTAACAAAAACTTTATTTATCATAAATAGGTGAAATATAATTTCCAACATTAAGGAGAAATCATTTATGATGTTTGTCACATTAAAAATTAACAAGTTGTAATAAAATACTTGTGTAAATACATTTCCTCTTACATTTTCATGTTTTAAATTGAATATAAATTTTTTATAGCTAGTATGAATGATTTAAAAACTCATCTATGAAGTTAAAAGTCAATAATTAATTCTTAACTTCATGGATGAGTGCGTAATTTTCTCTTTCTCTCTCTCAATTACTTTTTAACTTTCACTTTATAGTTGATTTGTAAAATGCTTAGTACACATAACAGTGCTTGTCTAGTTTGATTGAACAACTTATAACTTGATTTCTTCTTTAAACTACACTTTCGTTTCAATGTTATGACTCATGATTAACAAAATTTTGAAAAAAAAAAATTTTTTTTGTTTGAAATATGTGATTTAACATATTTAATTTTCCTTGTGATTTCATCTATATTAATATAAGAGAAAAAATAATAAAGTATATCAAAGCAAGCATTTTATTTCCTATTAAATATCATAGAAAAATATTATTAAGAATTAATATAGGACAGGAATGAAATAAGTCTCTGATATTCTGTTGTATTTAGAGATAGAGGGGATATTCAGCCACTGTTGTCCAAATGGAATAAAAATAAAATATAATTTAATTTCTGTAATATTCCAACTGGAATTGAAGTAAATTTTTTATTTATTTATTTTTTTTTATTTTTTTTTTAGTTTCAAAGCCTTTATAAATGAATAACATTTAAAATACTGATGTTATAATGATTTGAAAAATTTCAGTTAGGAAATAGTTTTTATCTGAACTTTTTCTCTAATTCTAAGCAATGCACAACTTAATATATTGGAATTTGCTTCGTGAGGAATTGTAGAAAGTAAGCATAAGTTCCAAAGTTGACGAGAATATTTGTGAACTATTAGAAATTAATAACATTTGCAGTCGATTTCCGTATCAATGGTTTTAGAATTATAAATCAGATTCAAATTTTTTTATTATTATCTCTATCCAGTCTATATTAATTTCTGGAGATGTGCATTTACTAAAATTAATAGTTTAAGCATATTTAAATTTGACTGCTATAAAGAATAATAAAATCAACACTAAAAATGATGCATTATACATTTTGCAAAGTTTTACAAATAGAGTTACTGTATTTTCATATCTTACTAGTAATTGTAATTTAAAAATAATAATTTAATAATTTATTATAATAATTTAATAATAATTTAAATTTATGTAATTTAAAAATAATAATTAACAAAAATTTTAGTGCAAGTCTATCTTATAAAAAATTTAAACTTAAATTATTGATGATTTGCTTGAATACATATGCAAAATATGCAAAAAGTGTAATATTCAAACTGCTATGATACATAAAAAAGTTAATTTATAACAAATCCATTAATAAAATTAAAAATACATAGATATTCTAGGATGTCTATTCTTATATACATTCTTATATAATACATTCTTATACAGAAGATTAGAAGAAAAGTTTTACCCAATATACTGAAATGAACAATAAGAAATTACAAAAGAAATCTCTTCTGATATCATGCACGACATTTTGTTTCTAATATTTTTTAGTTTCTTCTTTTCAAATATATATTTTTTTTAATGTGCACTCATAAGGAGAACGCGCATTAGGAAATTAAACCTTAGACTTTTCGCTAGTCATTACTTCTTGGAAAACGGTGGACCTTTTGTACTTTCACATACACATAAATGCATATCTAACTGAACAGAGCATTTTAGAAAATGATCTATTTTATCCCCTATACCATCATCATGATTGTGAATTGGTTTTGTTTCTTATCCGAATAAAATAGAATAAAATCCATACAGCAAATAATTCAGCTAAAAATAAAATATCGAAGAATCTTTGGTGAGAGATATTTCTTGGTGGAAGATAAAAAGCGTTCCTACATTCTTGCCACTCCCTATAAGCTTATTGCAGGTGAAGTCCAACAACTGAATGGACGCCTTTTGATCAGATTGCTTTCTTGAAATCACTTTTAGACAACCGAAGGGAGCAGGTACAAACTGCGTCACAATATATTTAATTGATCGATAAGACACTCTTACATGAATATTCGTTAGAATTTTAAATGAAATTATTTTTCAAATTTTACCAGGCATAATAAAACTTAATGACAGAACACCACGAAATATAAAAAGAGACATGAAATATTTTGATGAAAAAAATAACAAAACATATACACACATATTTTATATGCAAATTTATATAAACGCAGACACATACTTTGCATATACTTTGACAGTATACATACTTTGAAAATGACAAATGCAACTCGTTTGAAAGTTAAAATTGACCAATTAAGGCTGAAACCAATCAATGAGTTTCTTTGACTTAGTAAAATACAATGAAATTAAAGGTATAAAATTTACAGTGATTTTTTGTTCTACGTTGGTTATTAAAATAGTAGAGCATTCATTTTGATCATCTCTAATTCCAGAAAAAACAACTTGGAATTGTTAAAAATATTGTAATAAGTCAAGAATTAGGGATGGGAAAAGTCTCATTTCGAATCTTTATTTAAATACATTTCACATAGTACGGTTGAAGCTTTATCTTAAATTTACTACATTTATTGCATAATGAATTTTTCATATAACTGTTTATTTGTAAAACTGAAACTTGCTGCATTCATCGAATTTTTTTGTATAGGTAATGTAATGATTACATGCAATGGAAGAGTAATAATTATAACGTTTTATAAATTTTGGAAGAAAAACATTAATTATTTGATTTTACATCTATACTTTTAATTAAAAAATAAAATATAAAATCATATATCATTTATGGGTATCAAAAAAAAATCATATTTGAAATATGTTTAATGTGTTAATCTAGTGCATATTTTATGCAGCTGGAATGAGCACAAAATGCTTAAATAAGCAAATAAAGGAGAAATCGCTAAATACAATTAAACTAAAATATTTCCAATGGCATAAATTATTCAAACTGGGATATGCTGGGATCATGATTATAGACTATTAAGCATATTTACTAAGACAAAAAAGCGGAATAATCCACGATAATCAGCAGCAAAACAGATTGCTAATCCCTGAAGCCTTTAATTAAGGTGCGATGAAGTGTAAAGCCTTTCCTCGACAGGGCGTAGGCGGAAGAAGTGTAAAATTTTTACCTTAAGTCACTTTAAATAATCCCCATAAACAGAAATAATAAAGAATAAAAAATGGTCTCCATTATTTAAAGAAGACGAAATATATATACGTGATAAATCTTCACCTGCCCGACAAATAACAAAATTGGACACCAATGCGTGAATGGTAAATCACCTGCTTGTGCGTGTTCTGTACTAAATGGGTGGGATGCTTTTATCTACTTCTGTAATTGACAGTAGTAAATGATTTGCTTCTTCTTTTAAGATCTAATTGATAGTTATAAAAAATAAAAAAAAAACTATTTATAATCTTTCTTTTTTAAATTTTGCTTTTTATTTTCTAATTTAATAGAAATAATTATTTTTGTTCTTTTACTTGTAAGCAAACTTAAAAAAAGAAGAACAATTAAAAGACAATAAAAATGGAAAATATGGTTATTAAAAACTAAAAATTAAAATAATCATATTTATTTTAGGAATAAAAGAAAATATTGTAATGAGTGACTTGAATTTGAAAACTATTGTATTGAGTAAATGCGTATTTTTTATATTTTAAGAGAGGGGGGTTAAATTAACAATAATTTTCTTGTTTGATATTTTGACCAATTAATTAGAGAATTTTATACAATTAGAGACTACAATTTACTAAGACTTCTGTGGCATTTTAAACTGGAAAATAATAATTAGGAATAAATATAAATGTCTTTTTATTAAAATAACAGTTCTATGTACATGGATTCAAATAATATATATATATATATATATATATATATATATATATATATATATATATATATATATATATTATGTAGAAAAGATACATTCGTATCGAAATTCAAAGTATATGTTTATACGATCGAAGTTTGCATCTGTATAAATGGGTATCAGTGTTTGTCAAAATGTTTCAAAATTTAAATCATTGTGGGGCATAGCCAGTGGAACTGTTTCATATTTTTATTTTTTTTAAGAAAAATTGAAATTAAAAACTGATAAAAAGTGAGTAATTTTTAAACATACTATCATAAGGAGTTAATTATATTGTGAAAAATTGAAATTATATTGTGAAACCTTTTTGGAAAATAGTCAATTTAATAAACAAAATTCAAAAACATATGATTGATTACCCAAAATAATCAGTCAATTTATGTTCCAATTTTTTATTGGTGATGGTTTATTGGTGTTTTCATTGAGGAACTTTAATTATTTGATTAATTTATGTTAGTACAAAATATCTTAATATGTATCTATGCATATCTATATCTATCAATTTATGTAGAGAGACAGAAAATAAGAAATTACTGTCAAGAAACCATACTTATTATATAATCACAGTCAATGTCTTATTTTCTATCTATCTATCTATATAAAAGCTCTGTTAATATTTCTAAAAAAAGTAAAGGTTATCTTTGAGAAAATATTTTTTTTAAAAGTAGTTTGTAAAAATAAAATAATATATAACGCATTATTATTTCGTAAATCAATTATACCGAGTTTTTTTCACTACTATGTGGCGTTACAAAATTGTACTAAGTGCTAAGTGGGCGTTGCAAAATTGTAACGCCTACTTACTCACTTTTGTGCAATAGTCTTTCATTAACTCATTCTTAATGTGCTCCTTTTCTACCTCACCTGGTTGGGGTCTTCAATTTCGTCATTTTCCCTTTAGAATTTAAAAGGTGACTTTTTGTTGGAAACACATCACCATGTCCAAGTATGTGGTGCTACCGAATGTGATATGCTTTTGCCACCTTTATGTAGCTGGGTTTGCCGTACTTTTTATATATGGTTATTGGTGATTATGAAAGTGTTACTTTTTAAAACTGAGTCCGTTGAAGAAAACGTTTTCTTTCAAAGATAAATAAACTATCTTTATTTACCCTGCTCAGAGAACGTTGTTTCTAGAACTAAACAAAATGAATAAAAAGAAGTCGCAAACCTATTTTGAAAAGTTCTAAGAGCCTGGATATAATTTTGACCATGCATCTTATATTATTAAGAGTCATCACAATGAAACAAATAAATTGCGTTATAATATTGAATTCCTTCATAGCTTCGGATAATTTTTTTTAATGTTGATGTTGTCATATGAAGCAATAAAATCGATGAAATGATAACACTGTTATATTATTTTGATCCCAAGTTTAATATGTTCCATTAATTAGCCAATTATGTGAAGCAAATTGTTGATATATCTAAATCACAAGTACTATAAGAACATGTTGCATATTTTCATAGAAGTGTGTATGATTAATGAATTCTAAAATATAATTTATTTGTGTGCTACGATTTACAAATTACTGTTAAATAATTGAATGAATGTATGCACTGATGCTTCATGTAATCTATGTTAAGGGAATAGGATAAAAATGTATTACTTTTTTAAAATTTGTAAATTGTTTCAGGAACATATTAACGATACATTTTATCATTGTATTGTTGATAATAAAAGATCTATGTAAAAATTCAGTTTGTAAAACCCAAAACTGAATACACGGTATATTCCACACACATCTAACACTTTTATAAACATTATTAATTTTTGGGTGTGTTTTAGCTCAGAAGAGCTTAAACTATTGCAGTACCTGACAAAAATTCAAATGCATTTGGGCGTTCTATACGCATAAATATAGAAGTGTGGTACATGAAAATATCTGACAGGGCGTTGTCATGCTGATAACATTCCAACCAAATGATACACCCTTAACCTTTCCATATTTTCATCACAGTCTTCTTTCACCAATTTCAAACTTCTTAAAGATGATCATTTCATTTTGGTAATGTGTTTATAAGGCTTTCTTAAGGGAGTGTTTCAGAAAAGGTGGTAGAATAATGATTACATTGCCGATATGAATCAGTCAATCATGATATTGCTTTCATAATACTGCACTGGTAGAGAGTGTGCCAAAATATTGTTGAGAAAATCGATTTTCGCATCGTTTAATGTATATACTTTTTGTTGTTTCTTCCCAATGGAGATACTTTTAGCTTGGAAAAAAGATAATCTTTTACTTTCACCTTCACATGATAAAATAGCATTCAATCTGTATGAAATATATAAAAAATATATAATAGTATTTTAGTATCTATAAATCAAAATAAATAATAAATCAATGCTCTAATAAATAATTTTTTTAATTGAAACTGAAGTGAAAAGAAAATATGAATTACTTGCCATCTGGTAATATTATTTAAAAAAATTAAGGCTGTTTTATCTTAACATAATATGTAAAAAATAAAAAAAACTGTACTGATTGGGAAAATGTTTTATTAGTTAACCGGGAAAAGAACTATTGTTACCCATTCTTGGAAAACAATGCATTATGTAAGTTATGTAAGTTATAGTTTAACCAAGAGATATTAATGTGATTTCATAATAAAATAGAGATAACAAAACTGAATATCGTAATTATTCACATGATAGGAAGATGTTCATTTTAAATTTTTATTTCCATACATGATTTTAAAAGCATTTTATAAAAAAAATTTCTAAAATTGATGATCAATACAAATTAAATTTAGATTGAATATTATAAAGTGCAAAATTAGAATGTTAATTTTGTTCATTAGCAATTTAAAAATGATAGCTTGATATTGTTTCCTTGGGTAGTAAAAACTAATTTCTGCTTTTTTTTATCATAAATAAAATACGTTGTAGTTTAATTCATTTTTATGTAACTACATAAAGATTTGTTTAACAATATATGACTCACATATTAATGTGAGTCATCTGAAGATCTAAATTACTATAATGGTAGGAAAAATAGTCACGGAGTTCTCTTTTAGCGAGTGATGTATTGCATTTGATTATTCATATCAAACGTTTAGTATAGTGGGACAGAATAAAGTAAAAATGAATTATTTGAAACTTATAAAGAGGAATTTAAACAAGAAACTGCTAGTCTAGGCTTCATTTTAATGTAGGATAGTATTTAATAGGATAGTATTTGTGAAATATCTAAAAATGTATTGTGTGGTTATAAAAGTGTCAGGATTCAAACATCCAGAGAATTGCGCCGAATCCTTATCAAATGAATTTTCCGTTATTGATAGTAAAATAGCTATTGTCGATCTTTCTGTCAATTGATATTTACATATATACATATATATTAAATACAATAACCGTAAGTTAAAAATATCCAAGCACTTCTTAAAAATTTCGTAAGTCTTATTATTTTTTGTCTATATCATCACCCTGCACATAGTTATGAATGATTACAGATGTCAGTATTGTTTTAATAATGTCACAGTTAATTAATTTTGATATAAAAATGAAATATTTTTTCATAAATAGTGTTCGAATTCAAGTTTTCAACAGATGATGATTCTTTAAGTATAAAGAATCAATATACTTTCAACTCATCTTTATATGGTGTCTTTATTGTAATTGGAAATTTAAACTGTCGATGAATCATGATTTATTCACATTCATTATGAAATTCAGGATAAATTTAACAATTAAAAATGACTTTTAAAATTTCTTTCCAAATAACTTATTCTAGTTAAGCCTGGTTGTATTATTTGTTGTATAAAAAGTTGTGTGAAATTCCAATTTAATTTTTTTCATTGTCAAATTTCTACAAGCATGTTTATTCAAAAAATTTTAAGAGCTTAAATAACTATAATTTGAGAGAATATCTATTTAAAGTTTTTAACTACAGTTGAAGAGAAAAGCAACTGACATTCAGTAAATTTGTTCTATGAAATTTGATTTTAAATTTTCTAAAAAGCAGCTTAATATTTATAACAAAAAACGTGTCATCCGATAAATATACGAACATTTATCACCAAAAGAAAAGAAAATATCAATAAATGAAAAATCATTTTTAATTTACTGGAAAATTTGTTTTGTACACTTTAAAGGGAGTAAAATTTAAATAAGAGACCTAGTTATGAAATCTTCTCAGAAACCATTTGTCGAGATGCCTTGCCGCAAGCAGTTACATTCGAAAATTGATGAAGCATCCATTTCAAAATTTCTTCATCAAAACTTTTACCCCCAAGAAGAGTAAAGGAGAAAGAATAAAAACACACATTCATTTTTGAATGTTTTCATAAAAATTTAAAAAAAAAACAACATATATATTGATCTTGTACATCAAATTTTCTGTTGGAATTCATTTAAATTAAACCTTGTCTGGAACATGAAGAGAGATCAGTTGATGGAAAAAAATCCCTGAACTTGAAACGAATTTATCAAAATATTTCTGAATGAATGCAATGGAAATACTATTTCTATTATGTCAATATAATTTGCATAATAATATGACCATTGGTTGTGATTCTGAGAAGAAAAATTTACTTATTATATAAATGAAAACCGAATTTTCAAAAGCCTCTTTTTGGCTCATTTGTTTCATTCCTTTTATCTAAGCATAGATAGATAGCATGAAAAAGTAATAATATAATATGAATATGGATGTTTCCTGGTTTAAATTTTAGCGACAATTACGTCAAAACTTATGTTGTAGGAAAATGTCTTATTTCCACTATAAAACAGAATAAATCTGAAATTTAAGTTTATTCACTATAATAACAGATATGAGCAATAAACATATTATACAGATTATTTATTTGGATACTTAAAGGAAAACTTTGTTATTGAGGGTTATTATACTTTTTAAATTAATGTACAAGATTATTATACAAAATATTTGTTATGTAAAGCTATTTTAAACTATATAAAATCGGAACAATGTAAGAGAGTGATTTCAAATGCGGAAGTTAGGCATCATCATGTACATAAAATTTAGATATCTCAAAGAAAAATAATTACATTTATTGAAAAAATCATGTAGATGATTACAAATGCAATTTCCCCTGTCTTAAAATTATTGAATAGTTTTTATACATACTTATTTTTTATTATGACATCATATTTAATACGCCCCCCCCCCATCATTTTAAATGACATTTAGTGCCCCATTTCCTTATAGATAAATGTTTTATTCTATCTATTATGTTTAGTCAATTTAATCATGCATACTTTTGAAAATATTTTTCATACAATAAAAAATTTTGTTTTTAAATTAATTTATTTTGCATAAATTTTTTTTTCAACAGAAATAATCTACAAAAAATTATTTTTGATATCTTTGTTGAGATCAAGCTTATTTGTGCTTTCCTGTTTTTATATTTTTTATTTTTCTGGAAGTTTTGAGTGAGAGAAAGAGAGAGATGAAATATAAACATGATATTAATAAATATTTTTTTTCTTTTGCTTATTTTCCTTTTTAAAGTTTTTCTCTTTTTGGTTACATACAAACATTTATAAGAAAGCTTTACGTAAACGGAGTCAAGATCACATTATTTTCTTTGAGTGTTTCTTCCTTTCTGCATCAAGATTACGAACATTTTAATTTGTTCAGAAATTAATAATCACACTTTTCTTATTTAATCATCATATTTTGTTACAATTTAAGTGATTAATTTTACAAAACATACAATCCCTTGTTGTCTTATTATTATTTTGCTAAATTTTTCTTAACTTTCAAATTTTGTATTTTCAATTAATTAACTTTTATTAATTATAATTACAATGTCTGTTTATCTCAATTGTCAATTCGCATTCTAATTATTTTTTCAAACCTCTAGTTCTGATATACTGAAATGATAATGTGTTTCATTCTTGTTCACTGAATGTGAAGGGTTTTACGCTATACCTTCAATAAAATTGTACAAGACTTAATAATCCTCTACTGATGTGGTGTGGAGGCTTGGAGAAGAAAATATCAACTCAGTGACCTTATTTGGTCATGGCTTATTTCGATGGAGAATGACTTTATTTCAACATTGCTTAAAATTATGATATTTTATTCGTTTTAATGGGTTTGAATAGTAG
>JAPDSC010087752.1:0-23021 GCA_026290005.1 Latrodectus geometricus | reverse complement strand
GAATCTAGAAGATAATTTAAAAATTTTAATGCATTTAATGAAGTTAAAAATGTATCATAAAAAATTATATACATTTATTTTAAATAGTAAAAATTCTTTTTTAGTCTCTATTAATATTCTGAATATTATGCAAAATAAATTTAAAATTATGCATATTAACAATCAAAAAAGTTATTTCACAAGATTCTTATTCAGAACTGAAATTTAAGGTTTTTATTATAGTTCTTAGCATTAAAATTAGTATTTTAAAACGATTCTGATCCCAATGTTTACATTTTTTCAACATTTTTTAATGATTAATTAAAGTAAATAAAATTATAAAAACAGTTATCCCTACAACTTCATTTAAATTAGAAATAACATTTCAATTTACCAAATAATTAAACATTTCACATCACTTATTAATTAAAACAACAATATATTTATAAAACTTTCCTGCTTTCGAATTATTTTTCAAATTTGAAGAATATTATAAGAGATATGTCAGTAGAATTTTCTTCTATAAACAATGTTTATGCAACTGAATACAAAAAGAAAATTCGATTTTAAAAATATGTAATGAAATACTAAGATCCTCTATATTGACAAAACAAAATATCAATAAAATATACACTATTTAGCTATATATGTTCAAACATAAAAAATGTTTCTAGCATATATATTAAATTGAATGATAAAAATTATGATTCTTTTGGCCCATTTAACAATAAGTTTAATTCTTCAATATTTTTAAAATTTTGATTATATTGCTTTTGCGAACATGACAGATTGATACATATTTAGTGTAACTTGTAAATTCAGATTCTCCAAGCAAATTTTCAAAATTATTTCTCAATATTTTATTGCTTTCAGTAAAAAAAAAATTTCATTATTTTTTTACTTATGAAATGAGCATTCTTTGAAGATCAAGAATGAAAGAGCATTCTTGATCTTCAAAGAATGCTCTTTCTATTTTGCACTCCAGTCACAGAAAATTTAAATCCTTTCATGATGTTAAATAACTCTGAATTTTCTGAGTGCTTCAAGTGATCACTTGCATTTTTTTATTGTATTATAAAATTCATTCTTTATAACATGAGAAATCTTTTCTAAATCAACTTATCTTTATAAGGTATTAATAACAAATGTTATTAATTACCTCCTAATCTATGTACTATTTTACATAATTTATTCTCTCTAGTGTATTAATACCAGAAATACAAATATATATATATATATATATATATATATATATATATATATATATATATATACCATATTTTCCTGTATATAACCTGCAGTAGTGTATTATCCGCAGGACCTTTTTCGCGAGTAAAAGGGAAAAAAGCGTAGTATAATCCGCGGGGGCGATTCCGAGGCAACTTATTCCAGCGAATAGTTTAAAATATGTACTGCAGATAATATGAGTGTCACATAAAATAAAAAATGTATAGTATGATTAAAAATATAATGAATTGTACAGGAAAAAAGCATTTATTATGAAAAAGATCTGTCTGGTTCCACCTCATCACAAAGTGCGATAAACTTGAGATGAAAGCACAAGATCGATCAAGAGCAATAATTTCAAGATTCTTGTAAAACCTATCAATATTTAGCTTCTAACAATTTTGTAAACGATGTTAGATATATTTAAAAATATATATATTTGTTACATTAATATTTAAATTAAATAAATGGATTATTTACAAACAATTTTTTTTATACCGTACATGCTTTGTTTTTTATTTCACATTATCACATTTGTTGCCTTTTTTTTATTAATTAAATTAGAAGTTTCGCTACAACTTCTAAGTTAAAATCTGCCATGTAACTTTAAAGTTTTATGTACAAATTTGAATATTTTCAAAACAAAACAGCTCACTTCAAGACAAATTGTGAAATGACGTTTGCGAAATGCAACTGTAATATATTTATAAGGAACCAAATTCATCCTTCAACGTAATTGGACAAATCTAATTATAGATTAAATAACTCAGTTGCATCATGGTACCACCTGTTATTTAATTTATGAAACATAAACTGTATTTCTTTCAAAACTACCTTGTAAGCTTTTCTGATAGAGAATGTTTTTATCATAATATCTGAAGCGGCCTATAATACACACAATGAAATTTGGAACTTTTTTAACACATAATCCATGGATTATATACAGGAAAATACTGTATGTATGTGTGTGTGTTTATAATATATATATATATCTGAAAGGAATACAAACCAAATATATCAAAATTTAAAAAAAAAAATTCCATATATCTGAAAAGAATACAAACCAAATATATCAAAATTTAAAAAAAAAATTCCAAACTTAAATCTATAAAAATGGAAAAAAATATTTTTCTTTTAATTTTGGAACAAAATTTAAATTTTTTATATGAACATATAATACAATTGTGAAACTTAACATTTCTTTGTTATTAAGGACTTTTTAATGGTCTTGAAGACTGAATACTTCTACAATGGACTGATAGTAAAAAATTGTTACAAAAAAAATTACACAAAAGTGCACTTAGCAAAATGTTCAAAATAATAAAACATGAACTATAATTTGACACACTAGAAATTATTATTGTTAATATGAGACTAAAAATAATTACCATTAAAATAAACTGATACAGATTATATACTCACAAATCAAAATGTAAATCACTATTATGATTAAAAATTCTAATTGAGCATTTATAAAAAAGAAAAATCAATAGTGAACAACAGTAACTTACCTTTAATATGATGCTCAGCATAGGACACATCAAGATTTTGACTCTAAAAATAAATTAAACAAAAATAATTAAAAGTATATTTTAACATAAAACTAAAAAAATAACCAAGGAAAAAGATTTTGAAGAAGATCACATACTCCAGAAGTAGTACAAATCGGGCAGACATAATCCAAAGGATTAATTCCAAGTCTTCTATCACATTCATCATGAATATATCTGCAAAAAAATAATCATTAAAATAAATTGTTTCGAGATATATAATGTTTGGGATAATACCTGTATGAATAATGCATTAATGTGACATCAAGGTCAAGAGAATCAAAACCGCTAGTGCAGTTTCTGAAGTTAATATCAGGAATATCATATATCCATATTATCATCTGACATGTTATTAGGCAATAAAATTAAAAATGATTTATTTCAACTTTTCTAATAATAGGCTAAAAAAAACTCAATACTGAGAAAATAAATTGCTTAATATATTATAGGTTTTTTATCACTTTAAATCAAGAATAAATGATGAGTAAAATTGTTTACAACTTATGTTAATATAAACTTAAGGAGAAGTATTAAATCTGTAATTAATGACATATAAAGAATTCTTAAAATAAACTGACTTATCTAAAACACATAAGAATTTATTTACATATAAAAGGTAGATATAAACCAGAAAGTATTTGCAAAAATAAAATTTTGAAGCATTGAAACTAATCTCACGGTGTTCTTGTTTTTAAAAAAAAATACTGTAATTAACAAATATGAAATGATTATTAACGCATATGGCAAAAACTAAATTGATAAAATTACTTCAAAATGAATTACTTTTCACATCTTGAAAAAAGTAAATTACTAGCACATTAATATTTCTATATTTTATCTGGCTAAACATAAACTTCTTTTATTCTATATAAATTAATATTTGACACAATGCTAATTTTGAGGAAAATGTCTGCAAAAATTTAGATTTTTTAATGAACTTAAGGGATAGAAAATTTTATAAACAAAATCATTGACCTGAGAATAAGGTTTATAATATTAATAATGAAAGTGATATAAAATAACAAATGTAATTTTAAAAGTAATTTTTATCCCATAATTTTTTTCATTAAATTTGATGATTAATTTTGGTAGACAATCAAACTAATATAGAAATCATTCACTTTTAATACATGTGAGGATAAATGCTGCAATAAGTCATAAAATAAATTATAAACAGGATGTAACAGCAATGCAAATAACATAATTTTTTATACTGCTGTTATATGGTCTGAAATTATCCTTGCATGGTAATTTAGGGTTGAAATTAAAAATTTTGTACTACTGCAAAAATATTCATTGAATAAATTAATCATAACAGATAATAAATTGTAGATTGTAATGACAACTGTATTTTAAAAAGAATAAAACAAATTCGAATTTTGGTGTCAAAATTTAAAATATTTAAATAGATTTATTAATACTTAACTTTAAAATAGTTTTTTATTTAATTCTTTTCAGAATATATTTTTAGCAATCAAACAGAATTTGCAAATGTGTTGGATAAAACTATAACATTAATATTATAAAACTAATTAATAATTATAAATTGATTATAAACTAATTATAAATTAATGTTAATTAATTAATTAATTAAAAGCAAATAATATAATTAAATGGAATACTTTAAAAAATTAAATGATTTATAGGAATTTGATACAATTTTGTAAGTAATATCTTCCTCACAAAAAATTAAATGAAATTAAAAATTCATTTTGGAATTTGGAAATTAGGAAATTAAAACATACTTCTGACAAATAGTACAGTGCTTCATTGCTTTTCTCTGACTAAACTGGCGATAGGCTTTTTTACATAAAGGACAAGCAATACCTTTGTTTCTTTGCTGATAACAGCTATCACATACGGTATAATTCATGTGCCACCTTGAGCTAGGTCCATTTCCGGGTGTTCGAGCCCCACAATCACCACATTTTCTACAAGCCTAAAATTAAACAGCATATGAAAAAATGTATTCTAAAAAATGAAAATACCCGTTAATAAATATTTCTACAGATTGTCTTTTAATAATTTTATACACAGATTAAAATTAATATTGTATTTAAAATTATGATTATATAATAATAAATTTAATAAAGTTTATATATTAAACCTGATTATATAATCATTTTGTCTTTAATGCTAAAAAATATATTACTAAATGGTACAATAATTCAAAAATGGCAAAATGATGATGAATCAAAATCTTTAATAAATGAATGTAGAAATGAGCAATATCATTATTTTTAAAATGTCAAAACTACTAAGGAGTAAAAAATAAATTAGACTGCATTTCCAGCTATTTGTGAAGATGAATATTTTTAAAGTTAAATAATTCTCATTAATTAGTAGTTCTTAAATTATTTTATTACAATTATTAACATCAATTTTTTGGGTATGAAATGACACATGATCATTTCATAGTTTATTTCAGGAGGAGATAAGTATCTGAAAATTTCATATAAAAAACTTTTTTACGATAAAAAAAACTGTTTTATTGTTGTTACGATTAAAAACTGTTTAACGTGTTTAATCATACACAATTCAAATGACAAAGGAAAAATTATTATTATGCTATCAAAAAATAGATTTGTATAATGTTGTATATAAAAGTAATTTTTGATAGTTATTAATATTTTTAATGCAGGATTTTTTTTAAATTATCATATAAGTTATTAAAAATTTAATTAAACTTTGTTTTTTTTTAATTAAACTTTGTTTACAAATTTATTCTTTTTTACTTTTTAATTATAATTTTTTTTTAACTTTTTTATTAATATAAAATGGAAACAAAAATTAAGACAACTTATACAGAAATAAAGAAAATCTCTGTTTAAAACTTATCCTGGAATAATTATAAAATCCTTATACTTTATCAGAATAAAATAATAAACCAGCCCAAAAAAGTGGATTTAGACTGAAAATAAATAACTTACATAGCATTTCCAGCCACTCTTTGGAACAGAGGTTAGTGGCGGTTTAATACAAAATATATGAAATCCTTTATCACAAGCACAACAGACTAGCATTTTATTCATCGCATCTTCAGATCGCCTGAAATATAAATGTATAAATTCCTCAAGTTATATGATATGAAATATGCTAAAATGGTAATACTAATATTTTCATGACACAATAATGTTACAATTGTATAAGGAAAAATTAATGTCAAATAAAAGGAAAGATATTTTTCACTAATAAATATGTCTCAAGAAAACAACTATACTATAGAATTAAATTTTGTGACAATGTTTTTATGTAATAAGTAACTGTTTATTTCATTTTTTAGAAATAAATTAAGAAAACAGATACATCATTTCTTTCTAGTCTTTATAAAATGAAAAAATTCATAATTCTTAAATAAAAAATACCAATAAATAAAATATATAAGTATATAATTATGCACCACATATAAATAACTTTTAAGACTTTCAATTCCAACAGCTTCACAAATAATATTTGCAATTATCTATAACTTTATGATTATAAAAATATTATATGAAAAAATAATGGTAAAAAAAAATTTAAATTTAAGAAAAATGTCAATTACAGCATTATTAAATGCTAAAATATTAAAAAATAAATTACTCAATCAAATTGTATATTTTTTTATATAATTATTCAAAATGACTCAAACACTTGAAAAAATAAGAGTGATTCTTTTAATGTATAATACCCAGAATCAATATTTAATTTAAATGCATTAAAAATACATGATTTTTTCCCTCATTGAGTTAGAAGTGTTATTTCCTTAAAATTTCTATTGCACAATCCCATACAAAAGAAAAGTATTTTTAAGGAAAATTATTTCAACATTTATTTTCAGGAATTTTCAAAAAAAAAAAAAAATGAATGGGAACAAATGATTAAGTAAATCACTTTAACAAAATTTGATATGCATTATAATTTTAAATTATTCTTAAATTAAATTAAATCCATTTATTAAAATTGAAAAACACTTAATTTTATAAATAATTTTTACCCAGAATAGGAAAGAAAATAATGTCTACTACATTTTAATATGAATTGCTAAAAGCAGAAAAGCTTTATTTTACCTGCAATTCTGACACACTTTACAATCCACACACTGCCAGCCAGCTCGAACATCATGAGATGGCACTATAGGTGGCTCAATGCAATTCCCATGGTAATAACTATTACACGTTGTGCAGAGTATCAACTGAGACAAATCACCGGATTCATGGCAAACATTGCAAAGAACCCCTAATGAGTGAATGAGATATATCAATGCAAACAACAATGCTTTTTAAAATAAAGTTTATTTTTATTAAAAGAACAAACTTACCAAATGAAAATGCATGCTCTCGATGGACTGAGCAAATAATTTTAAAACAATTGGCATTCTGCATATAAAAAGTTTTACAAAATATTAAACCAGTGTAACGAAATCAAGATCAAAAATATCAATCAAAGTAACATAATTATAAATCTCACCTGTAATGCGCCAGAAACTATAGCACATGGATAATGATAAATTTTAGTACAATCTGAAAAACAGCACTTAACAGAAGCCCCATATCTATTACATTTACTGCATTTCTAAAATAACAAAATACAATACTTGAGAAATTAATTTTTTTAATGATATAATATTGGAAAATTATATTCCCTTCATTTTCAAAATAAACTATATGATTTATGCAAATAAACTAAAATTAAATTATTCATAAATAAAAAACTTTATGTAAAATATATACATTTATCAACTAAAAGTAATTTCTTTTTATATCATTTATATTTAATAAACTAAATTATAAATAAATTAAAGTACATAGAAATTAATAATAATTTTAATTATGACACAAAGTATTTAAAATATTTTTAAGGTAATTTATTCACAAATGCTATTAGGCACAAATAAAAAGAGTTATTGTTTAATATTATTTTATCAAATTCATTTCATTTCTTTTATAAGATTCTAGAAAACTTTAAATAATTTAAAAATTAATTTCATAAGCTATAAAATTTTAATACATATTAATAATAAAATAAAAATAAGTAATAAAATACTGACTTAACAGTCAGAGTAATTTATTACTAATTTGAAACATTTTGAGAACTAACAGCAGAATCATGAAAACACTAACTATTTTGATCTTTTACTTAAATAGTGCAATATTCAAAAGATATTTTGAATTTTTATTATAGATTCATCTGAAAAGCAAGTACAATTTAAGAAATCAAATTATTGAAATGGAATTACATTGTGTGCGTGTTTTTCTTTAGTTAAATGTTTAAATATTTACCTAGTAACATTTTTTCATTTCCCAAATATTTTTTATTAAATAATTTTAAAAAGGCAAAATTACATTAAAAATATAAAACAATCTCTTTCCATCATCAATAGCCTACTTTTAAAATTAGTGGATTTCTCTTATTTTCTTTTCACAACCACATTTCTTATAAGTGTTAGGGCAAAATTGGTTTTAGAAGCCGAAATCATTTTGCTTTTTAAGGATACTTCATATGGTTTGAACACAAAATTGCTTTTATTTTATGAATATTTTAATTACTTCAACAATAATCCTCTCAGAAGAAGAAAAATTTCACTCAATATATTAATTCTAAATCATTTTCATTCAAAATGCTCTATTGCTGAATGTTAAATGAAATTTTTAACAAAAAAAATATTAATAGCATTTTGAATATGTGTGAAAGCAAAATTTTCAAAAGAAAACAAAGTTATTCACAATTTTTTTGGAAAAACATTTTTCCTAAATCCCTAAATCAAAATGAGTTAAAAACAAATTTTTTAACTCATTTTGATAATCTTTATTACCAACTAAAATAACTGTCATAAATTTATCATCAAATAATAAAACATTCTCAGTACCAACAAAATGTCTAGATATAGAACTTTTTCCATCCTGCAAAATATAATTATAATATCTTAAAATATAACAAAAATTTTAAGAATTTGTTAAAACCATTAAGATATTTGCCTATTTATCTTTTAAAACACAACATTTAATTATAAAATCCACAATTTAATTGCAGCAGAGATACACTAAAAAAAATCTGCACAGCTCTATTCTAAATGGATTCAATTAAACAAAAATGCTTTAGTCTTTAAAAAAAAAATGACTGAATTAAAGCAGCAATATAAAGCAATAAATAACAGGAAAAGGCAGCAAAACTCAATCACTCTAATTTGCATTACCTGAAATGCAGCAGCAACAACTGCTTTGTCAACATTAGAAAGTTCCTTTTCAAATGTTTTTGTTACACCATTGGACCACGCAGCACAGTTAAAATGTGCATGCAGTTCTCCTGAAAAGTAAAATATTCACAAATGCTTGTATTCAAGATATAAATTTCCAAAAAAATATTCAGGTTAAACATACAATTCACAAGAATAATTTAATTTAAATGAATTATCAAAACATGCACGATTTAAATCGCATGTCACATAATAAAGAATTTTTATACATGTATTAATAATTTATGTCATGGAACATTTTAAGTATTGATCATAAATTCATTTTGAAACTTTAAGATTTTATCAAAGAACAGAAAATAAGAATTTATACTTTCTTCAAAATATAGTTTTATATAATTCTTTGACTTTTTATTTACCATTTAATTGATCTGTGATTTTAGTTCAAATAAGCCACTATAATTTCATATAGAAACATCACATTTTTAAGTGATTAAATATTTAGAAATACAGCATTTACATGCAACTAAAAAATATTATGTTGTGTTGTATCAAAATAAATAGAAAGTGGATCTCAATGTGTGAAAATATTGATACACCAGGATTTAAAGATGCTAAATGTCTCATATAAAAAGATTGCTCAGCAAAAAAATACATGTGATAAATTTATAAAACTTAAGTTAATAAAATCCTAATTTAGTTCGAGATAATTAACTTAGGGATCTTTTTAATCAGAATCATGAAAAATCAGATTTTCTCAGAAATTCAAATGACGAAGAAATCAGAAGTTCATATGATGTATGGTTAGCCGAAATTGGCTTAGTCAGCATAAGCAACATTTAAAAAAATGTTTCTTTCCACCTAATGTATTATTGCAAAATTTTTTACAATATATCAGTAATATTACAACTGAATTCTTTTAATGAGTAATTATAAATATTTTCATGAGTGCAAGTAAATTTTCAACATTTCTCATGCATAATTTGTTTTTATATTTTGAGTTTTCCATAGATGAAATACAATAAAGATAAAAATTTTGCAATGAATTTCAAGGCTTTGCCATTCACAATTCAATTTAGAGCAATGCTTATTCTGCTATAGTATTTGTGGGTAGTTTTTTAACATTTCAAGCCATTTTATTAAAATGTGCCATTTACATTAATACAGTTTTTTTTTTTTTTTTTTTTTAACTAAGAAGCATACAAATAATGTAAGAAAAAACACAATAGAATAATTTCCGAAGAATATTTTTTTAACATCTATTTTATGATATAAGATGGACTTCTAACTAGCTACACAAAAAATACGTAAGAAAATATTTATTTAATGACTTAAAGATTCAAAATGAAACTGCATAGAAAATCACAAAAAATCAATGAAATATTCAGATTCTTACAGTTTTAGTTATTTCCATTTCAAAAGTAACTGCCAACAAAATGTGTAAAAATTGAAAACATATAAGAGTAGCATTTTTTGTAATTATCAGTAGCTAAAATATATTTTACGTGTAAGCAAACAATTGAGATATAAATATAATACAAATTTAAGAGTTTAAACACATTCATATTTACACTAAAATATAATATATATGATTTTGTCTTCAAATAATGTGAATAATTTTGATAATTCAGTTGAATTACTTTAATATTTAAAAGAGTTATATTAATTTCCTAGCTATGGTATAGCTCCATTTAGTTTGTTCAATTTATTATTGCTTAAATAAGCAACCACACAAACTTTTTCTATAGGAACAGCTAAATCAAAAATATCCATTCAATCAATGATAGGAAATATGGAAAATAGCTACAATTGCATTCCCAAACTTTTTACTCTAAAGCTCTATTTCTATTAGGAAACATATTAATAAATATAATTTTACAATATGTTTTATACTTTCCTTTTAACAGCTGTTGCAATTATGTATTTCCTGTAAGTAAACATTTAATACTATGGATTTTATATAAATAAAAGTTTAGCACTCCAAAAAAGACTTTGATATCAACAGCTACACAGAAACTTCCCCAATATTGAATGTTGTAATTAAGTTGTAAATTGGTTTTTGAATAAATCTTTATTTTCAAAATGGCGCTTAAGAAAATTATCCAACAGAGAAATAAGCAAATATTTCAACCATAAATATGTATCCATTTATAAGTTACCATTAAGTAATTTATCATACATAATTTGATAGTAAAAGCAATAATTTACATCATAATGCATTTCAAATTTAATAAAATGTACTTTCATACCATTTGTTTCAAAAATACTGCTTGCTTCAGGAGGTGACTTAAAGCCTGTAACTTCAAGCTCTTGTATTAAGTCAGTCAGTATAGTTGGACGTTCATTCAAGTTTTGTAATGATTTAGATCTTTGGATTTTTAAATGCTCCCTATAAAAAATACACAAAACATCAGTAGAAGTTTGTTTAAAAAATAAATATAAAAATATTTAAGTAGGCATGTGTGTAACATTACAATTTTTATTCATTTCTTCAATTAGCAAATCCATTTACATAAAATAATAAGCAAAACAATAATGTCATTCAGATTCACAAATCATTACATTTAATAATTTTTAATGTAATGATTTGTGAATCTGAATGACATTATTAAGTATTATTTTTTACAACTTTAAGGATTTAAATAGTTTAATGCATAACAACACATATTCCTCAAAATTGTTAATATTTCAAAACTAAGTTTATCACTAAACTTGCAATATACTCAAAATGTACTTATCAATAAAATAAATTTAAGAAATTTTCAATTATTCATATTTAACACATTAAAATTAATGCTTAATTTATAAAATCGTTCATTAATCAACTTCAATGATCAAACGATTATCACTGATGATAATTCTAAATTTTTAAGATATGCCAAGATTTATAATAATTGAAAATTTTTTAAATAAATATTTAAAACATTTTCAACGTAATCCATATAATATCTTCCATTAATAATGTACTTCTGTATGTGAATTTCCAAAAAGAAACGCTCAAACCATTCTTCCCCACCCCCCTTTAATTGATGAAAAATATGTTGATAGCTCTACCAATTACATCTTTAAAATGAAAATGCCATTTTTGAAAATAATTTTTCATTTAAAAAAAATAGCTCATGGTCACATATAGCTAAATCAAATGAATAGGGTGGATATTCAATCTCATTGATGTCTTTGTGTTCAAGAAATTCAACAGTCAATCTCGCCAAATGAGATGAGAAACTATCACGATGGAACAAGAGACTTTTAGAATTCATTTTTTAAGAAATTTCAGGCACACATTTAGAAGTTTACCTGACAGCTGTGACTGCAGTATGTCTTTTAGTTTAATGCTTTTGACCAGTCGCATACTTCTGAAAAGATTGGCATATATTGCCTTTATTTTTATCTAATGTTGCCTTTTCATCAATGTGAAATCTTCAAATAACCATAAATTATCTTGCCTTGTTGGAACATCAAAGAATGGAATATAGATTGCATCCCCAATTATAAATTTAGAAATGCAATGGTCTCTATCTTCACATAATTTATTTTATTGATTCTGTCACACAGCTCTTTATTAAATTATTGATTAAATTAAGGAAAACTTAAACACTATTTTTTTTATTTCATACACAATTATCTATGATAAATTTATGTGTGAAAACAAATTCAGTGTTAAATTTCATCCGAATCATTTGGATACACCATGTTTATCACATATTTTATTATATGGGAGACAAATTATTTGAGATTATAGCTAAAAGCCACTTTCTTATGTATTCTTTATCATGAAGATAACTGCAATCTCTGTGAAATTGTAAACTACCTGAATACAGTGGTACATTTAGCACAATAATGTTTTTGTATCAGTTTTATTTTTCTATCTGCCTAAAATATATACTATTTAAAATTACTCACAATTAACTAATATAAAAGCTTTTGTTAAGATAAAATGGTCCATATATTTTCAAATCTAACCATTAATTTTTTCCTACCACATTTTATTTGCACATATTTAAAAAATTTCAGATGAAAATAGATTGAAATAGATTCCAAACCAATGAAAATAGATTGAAAAATCCAATTTTCACTAAATTATTTACAAATCTCTACATATTTGAAAAAGTGAATTCTCTCACAATTCTTGGTTTTAGAAGAAAAATATCACCACTGATATTTTTCTTAAATATTATAATTATTTGAAGTGTTCCTAGAAATTGTAACTACTATTAAAGTCACAATCATCTAAATATAATAGAAGCAAAACAAACGTCAAATCATTTCTGCTTCTAGCATATTCAGGCTGATTGTGAATGATTTTAGTTTAAGTGCTCAAATAACAGTGAGCATGTTTCTTTAAATTACTAAACTTCATACTTTTTCAAAAACTAGATTAAACTTTGATAAAACCCTTTAAACTGAATTCTGAAAGAAATGTACTACCACAAGAATGTTTTATAACCAGCGATTTGACTCATGAGGGGTTTATTATTTTGTTAGTAAAAGGTTTTTTGTTAAAATAGTTTTTAAAATATGCAAAAAAAATATTTTTAATGAAATAAATAGAATAAATATAAAATTAATATTATAACCATTTACATAGCTTTAACACAGATTAATGTGTGCAATACTTCATACAATTATACATTAACTCACCTCAAACCATAACAAGTAATACTATCATTATAATCAAAACTAACAAAGTATATTTGATTAACAATAAATAAAACTAAAAATTACTTGTAAAATAACTCATTGAATTCAAATTACTATAATACATTATTTTTAATAAATAAAACAATTTTAATTTCCATTAGCTCAAAATAAATTTAAATAAAAATTTTTACATTGACTTAGTTAAAATGCAAACCAGTTTTATCAATTAAAACTATTATGGCAAAAAATATCGATATCATTTATTTCAGTAATTCTGAAACATAAGTAAAGAAAAATAATATTTACATAATATATTTATGATGGTTGTAATACATGATGTATTTTTTCTTTATTAAGATTTACTTAATCTCAATAAAGAGAAAATACATCAATTATTAAAAAAATAATCAATAAGCTATGTATTTGAAAGTAAAACTTAATACAAATAATCAAAGATAACCTTCAGTAAAATTATGTACACGAAAGAATGTATCAATTAAATTGTGTTGCAATTATAAATTGATGGATGGCACACCATACAAATGTATAAATATATACAACAGAATAAGATTTTTTCCTCTTATGTCTTGTCCTGTGTTTAATAAAGAAACTAAAAACTTGCTCAAGGTAAGCTTATTTAGAATTTGATTTGTTTATTAATAAGATGATTTGATAAACATGATTAGCAATAATAGATTCATTAGGAATTTCTTTTAAATGGTTAAAAAATACAACAAAACTATTATTTGATAATTTCGTACTTTATAAATTATTCTAAATTTTAATTACATTAAGAATCTTACCCACTAGAATCCACCAATTTCTGTTTTCTAAATAATAATTTCAATTCACTTCGAGAATCAGAAGATACTTCTACAGTCTTTTGCATGGAAAGAGCATTTTGTTGCATACTTTCAAAACAATTAAATTCAGGGGTAGGTTTAAAATTTGTAAATTTTCCTTGTCCGAGAACACTTGATTCAGAAAGATTACAAAATGCACAGAATTTTTTCACTCTAAAATAGAAATTATTGAAAGTATTAACATTTCAATGTAAATTATTGAATATATTGTTTATTACATACAAATAAGTATGAAAAGAAAATTTTAGTTATATTACATAATGAATATAATATTAGACTTTCTTATTATTAATAGTAATCTTATTAAAATAATATAATAAAAATACAAAACTACATCTCTCATTAAAAAAACAGTATTAAGGAGTTATTTCTTTAAAAGAAAAATATAATACAAATAATTAAAGAAAACCTTCAGTAAAATTATATATTTGAAAGAATGGGCTAGTAAAGTGAATATATGATGACATTATAATAATTTAATGCCTAAAATTATTATAATCACAAGTACATATTCAAAAAATGAAGCAGACATCAAATATATTTTATTACTATAATATTTATCTTGAAATTTTTACAATTCATGTATAACTCTTAAAAAATAAATAATAAACAGAAAACTGCAAACAGAAAAACTTTTAAAATGTTTAGTACTATAAAAGTATGGCCAAATAAGCCCCCAAAATAATGAACGAATATACATTCAATATTGTATAAATTGTACAAAACAAAAATAAATGGAGTTCTTCATATTTCCATATAATAAGTTTATTATTGGACATTTAAATAGTTCTAACAGAAATCCAGAAGTTGTGTTGAATGATATTTGTGATGAACTCAGAATCTATGCTAAATGATTGCAATATATTACATTTACACACCCAACTTGCTCATAGTTTTGAACTGCAAATCATGGGATAAAAATTCACCAGAATAATTTTTTTCACAATCAATTAAAATTCTGGAGGCGATGTATAGAACAATTAGATGCCTTTTGTATATTAATCAGAAAATACCATAAAATACTAAAAATACCATAAAGCATTTGATTGCCAAAAGAAATTAATATGCAGTTATAAAAAAGTCTTAATAAATCAATGAAGACATGACAGTTAGTTCAACCGATAATATTAAGTTATTTCTACCTAAATAGAAAAATATACTACCTAAATCAATATTGAAAAACCCAAACCTAAATCAATTATTGTTGCATAAATCAATAGTTGTGGTTTTCATGGACATAATGATGATTATATGATGACAAAATGAATGAATTTAATATGAATTTCTGGGCTAGATATACTTAC
This sequence comes from Latrodectus geometricus, assembly GCA_026290005.1. Taxonomy (NCBI): domain Eukaryota; kingdom Metazoa; phylum Arthropoda; class Arachnida; order Araneae; family Theridiidae; genus Latrodectus; species Latrodectus geometricus. The sequence goes on along the minus strand of JAPDSC010087752.1, from coordinate 7,285 downwards.
ATAATTGGAACAAGTAGTAGGGTCAAATTGCATAACAAACTATAAAAATAACATTTTTCATGTTTTCATAAAAATAATTAACATATTTATTAATTAGTTATTAGTTTTATCATCAATATTTTACATATAAAGATGAATTTCAAACTGGAAACAAATTCCTACTGCCCATCAACAAAACATGACATAATTTTTTATTGCTATAGCTGAAGATATTTTTTAATTAGTTTAAAATAAGTAAAATAATATTATTCAAAAAGTTTTATAAATTTATCCTACTTATGCATTTTGAGCTAAAAATCAACATTAAAAATGTGGGGAGGGAAGAGATTTTTACTTTTATCCTGCATATGAAAAAGAATAATTGGAATACAATGTTACATTATTTTGTTTGGAATATTTATCAAAAATGTATAGTTATTTTCAATTGTAAATAAACAAAAAATTATTTAATTTTATTTGTAATACAAAAATGTAATTTTTTTTTTTTTATTGAACAATTATAGACATAACTTAGAAAAGAATTAGAACAGATAGATGAATTGATATAATAAAATAAAAATAATATTTAAGTCAAAGAAAACATTAATTATCATATCCTTACTTTAATTCATTATCTGGAAGACCATCAGTTGAAATGAGCATTTTCTCAGGTATTTCACAAACTAAATACATGAAAATAAATTTTAATTCATATAAAAAAAGATATAGATTAAAACCAAAATTTTTGTAAATGAAATTCAAACAATTCAAATAAAGAAAATGACTAAAATTTATTATTTTTATCTTTCTTAAGATTTATAGATTTCAAGAATATTAATGTCTCATTTTCAGTTGATCCATAAAATAATACAATCAATTTTTATCATTCCTTATAAATAGATTTTAAAACACTTACACTGTAACTGTAAACACTTACTGGTGTACAAAATAGAATAAGATCTATGCAATTTTGGGAAAAGACAATTTAAAATAAAAACTTAAGGTAATTTCAAAGTAGTAACAATAAAGAGTACTCTTAAATGATACACGAGAATTTTAATAAACCTACAAAGATTTTTTTCATATATTATACAAATCAAACTCTAACTGCAATTAATAAAATTTAACAATGAATTGAATAATTATTTTTGAAAAAATTTCAGAGAATTTATTATAACATTTCCCACAATAAAGAATTATTATTGATATATAAATATAAAATGTGGTTTGAGTGCAAGTGTAACGGTCTTGTGTAATTGATAATGTTTGCAAAGTTTATATAACACTTAGTTGGTTGGTTGGGTTTTGTGGCGCAAGGTCCAAAAAGGACAAGCTGCGCCAAAAAATTAAATTTTCAGAAAAATTTTTATTGGCAAAACCCATACTCAACATTTAAAATTTAAAAAACAAAAATAGTTGTATATAATATTAAAATCTTAATGAGTATAATTGCAAATGTAAATTAAAACTCATAAAGTTTAAATAAAATGAGGAAATCCAATTGCCTTTAAATAGGCAAAAAGATTTTTGTGGGGTGGTTCCCCCAACAGGGTTAAAATATCAGATTTAAAAAATTGTAAACATTGGTGGTTAAAATAATGACAGGAAATTAAAATATGATAAATAGTGTATGGTTCATCATACGTTTCACAACATGGATTTTAATTCACTTGAAAACAAATGTCTGTGTTTATAACACTTAATATAATAAAGAAATATTTGCATTGTAATATTTTTTAACAATATTTAAAATGCTGTACAAAAATATTGCATTTTTTTATTTTGTTAATTGTTTAACATTATCAGAATGGTAAATTATTTTAGATTAGTTTTTGGTTTGTTTATACATTTGAGGTTAAGCAAAGGGCAACATACATACATAACATGTGGAGATACTTTGGAATTGAATCAATTGGTACAACCAATTGATTCAATTTCCAAAGGTAAAAGCCTAACAGGAAAATAAATTTGTAATCAATTCATTAATTAAAATATTATAAGAAATCTATCTAATTCAAAATAACGTATATTTTAACTGATACAGGAAATTAAAATCATTTTAGAAAATAAAATGAATTATGTTAATAACTTTAACCCATTTACATGTGCCTGACAGATGCAATCTTTTATCTCATGTTATTTCTAATAGAGGTCTAAGATTTTTTCTAATAAATATAGGCTTAATTTATAATTAAACTGATTTACCAGCATCACTATGCACAATTTTTTTTAAATTGAAAAAAATAACTCACACTATACCTATATATTCATTTTAGTCAAGGAAAAAAAACTTGATCAACTTTTACCATTTTATTCACAAAAAAAAAATGTGTGTTAAAGGGCAATTTAGAAGAGAAAATCCTACTACTTAGATAATTTAGATAATCCCACCTGATTTCAACAATGAAGAATCCATTTTTTCATAAGTCTCTTGACTGCTGTGACTATCATGTACCTGGGGAGGGATGGAGTGACTCATGACATATGAAGGAAATTTCCTTCCTCGAAACCTTGGCCTTCCGGGAAAGCTGTAAAATAAAGGTATATAAGAAATATATATATCTCAAAGCACAAATATTAAATAAATAAATGTTAATAAAACAATATCCTAATTAAAGAATTACTCATCTTACACAGTGAATTTTTTTAACTAGAAAACTAATAGGCAGAGCTCATGACTAACTAGTTTAGAACAAGCTTTTATTTCTAATAATTTTTTATCAGGGCCTTATACCTTACTGAATACAAAAAACATAATAACTGTACCGTTTGGATAAGCATAACTAAAATTTATGATGAAGACCATTCCCTTACTTGATATTTGTAACTTTGGTAGTGTAGGGTTTGTAACTCTGAAAAATTTCTTCAGCAATGTCAAGAGAAGATTTTGAAAGTGAATATTTGCAGCTATTTTGCATAGCAGTAATTTGCAAATAAAACAAATTCTTTAAAAAATGAGTTCTCTGAAAAAGCATTATAGATGGCACAACTGAATAACACATTGCAGTAATACTTATTTGTACATTAATTATAAACAGTTAATTCAATAAACATGAATAAAATGTCATAGCTGTTTTACAAGTAACTAACAACAAACAAACAAATGATGATTATAGCCCATCTTTCCAATGCCAGGAGTTCATTTTTTATGTTAAATTATGAATTTTACAAAACATGAAAATTTTAAATGAATGAATATTAGCTACACATTTTTACCATTAAAATAATGATTCAGAAGTCTGATAATTTTAGACAAAAGCTTTTTATTTTTTAATTGCATGAATATAATTAATTAGATTAAAATATAAAAATACAGAAATCAAACAAAAATTGAAAATAAAACAAATTTTTTTGAATTCAAAACATTGCCAGGATTAATAATACAAAACTGTTTAAAAAAAATTGATAGAAATTATATTTATATATTTTGAAAAGAAAATTTAAGGACACAATAGTAAAATACTGTAAATAATCTTTCTATTCATCAAACCTTAATTTCCTTTTGTAATCAATACAAGTAAAAATAGTATGACTCTAACATTTTAAACCTAATTGAAATAGCTAACTTAATGTTTTCTTGATACAAGAAAACATTAAATTAGAAATGTAAACACCATATTAAATAATTGATTTTAAAATATTATATACAATAACAAATGCTTAATATATTTTTAAACAAAAACTTTAATTCCATTAATAATGTTAAAGGCAAAACAATGAAATTGAAAATGGAATTTCTAATTTAGTTATAGTAACTAGAAAATGAAATAAGGAAGTAAAAATTAATAATTTTCATACATTTTATGATGCAGAATGTCATCTCTTCTAGGACGTCCTCGTCCCCTCATTCTAAAAATAAAGAAAACAAACTTATATTATAAAAATGAACAACATAATAGTACCTCCTACACATTTTTAGAAAAGAATTATAAATCTGAACAAAAATTTATTTATAGTTACATCCCAACATTTTCCACATAGTAAAATTAACATGGTCATGAGGTTAAAATAAGTCATCAATTTTAATTTTATCTTTTTAGCATTATCCAGCAAAAATAAAGTAGCGGGAACAATAAATTAAATTTATTTATATAGAATGCCTAAAAACAACTTTTGAACCTAAATTATAAATATGGTGATATTTTATCAAAAAAAGAAATAAATTTTATTTTAATTGATTATAGCGTTAGCAGTACAATATTATAATCAAAAATAGTATGCTTAAATGAATTTTTCAGCAGCATTTAAAAAAAGAAATAGTTTAAAAACAACATAATCTAGTAGTAAGACAAATTCTTCAGATGTTATGTTTCAAATTTCATCTTGTGATTACTAAACAATCTAATTGTTATGTAAGGTTCTGAAAAATGGATTATAAGAAAATATGATGAAGAATTGCTGCAAATTGGAGAGAAAGATGTGAAAACAGTGAGTTCAAAAATCTGAACAGAACAATTAAAGATAATCATATTTGATTTAAGGAATCAGATAGTCATGGAGACAAGAAAAATTTAATAGTTAGGTTATGATCATGTTGAAAGAATGCATATAAGTAGAATAATTAAAAGACTATTTAAGGAAAACACTAGAGGATTTAGACTCAGAGAAAGACCATGAAGTGAATGGAAGTATCAAGTTGAAGAGGACTTGAAAGATTGGGAATCTTTAATTTGAAACTAAAAGCAATTAGTTTTGCAGAATGGGAAAAATCCTAATAGAGTTCAAGACTTCACAAAATTAAGTACAAATGATGATGACAATTAAACAAGGAAAATACTCAATAAACAAAGTGATTCTGCAGTATATGAACTCACTAAGACTAGCATACAAGATAAAGTTTCTGGATTTCCTCCATTAAAAATTATGGCTTCATCCCAGTGTACGGTACGCTATTAAAACAAGATGGCGGACAAGGAGCGTACCGTACACTGAGAATTAAGGAAATTTTAATGGAAAAATACTTGGATAACCTATATTTCAAGATGCCCCTCGATTTTTCACTAATTTTAGCACAAGCTTGGGTAATGTTGAATATGATTGTAAAACATTTGTTTTTAAATTTTCACTGTATCCCAGTGTACGGTATGCTATTAAAACAAGATGGCGGACAAGGAGCGTACCGTTCATTGGGAATTAACCAAAATTATTTGGCACAAGAGCACAGCTTTTACAGAAGTAAAAATAAATATATCATTGCAGGAAACAATAAATATAACACCTACAGTGAAAATTTTGTTTAAAATCAAACAGGAATTAAGTAAATATTTTATGAAATAATAAATTAATTCCCTAGTATCAGAGATTAATATAATCTATAGAAGTTACTTATAGAAACAAAATTTTAACTTAGGAATACCATTCATTGAGCTTGGGTACCTCAGTCTTAGACATAACAGAAATAACGAATAATATTTATCTCTTCAAATAATTAATAAGTAATAAATCAAATAAGTAATTGCCTTTTAAATAATAAATTAAAAATCTTATTTAAATGTATTTTAAATCAATCCCCTCATTAAATACTTAATGAACAATTCAGATGAAACAACTGCTGAATTTTTTTTGTTTTTTTAGATTTATACTTAATTACTAATAATAATAAATCCATTTTTAATCATTCAGAAATGAAAAATACAACAATGGTAATTAAGTCAATTTTGTAAAAGAAACTCACACTTTTGAGGCAACAGATGGGTTAAGATGAAGCTTAGGGGATCGCTGAAAATCTTTTCTTGGACGTCCTCTTGTTCGCTTGACTATTGCTGTGTTCCCAACTTTTTCAAAGTGAAAAGATGTTACTTCAGTCCCCCCAGATGGACTTTCAGATACAGTAGTAGTAGTGAGGGTAGACATGGTCTCACTAGTTGAAGGTGTTACCTCTTGATGCGGTGCTTCCATGTCTGTGATTGGAGCCTGCTCCGGAGCAGATTGGGAATTTTCTGCACTGGATGCATGACTCAAAGTAATCGCTAGCTGATGATTGTATGAAATTGATACCTTATCCCCATCATCATCTTCTGCTGCTGGTGGTGGTGGCAATTCGATATCTAATCTGGTGGTGTTGCCAGATGGGTCATTAGCCATTTTCTTCACATCCTATACACTTTAAAAAGAGAACACATTATAAATTTAACAGAAACAAAAACTCTTTTGAAAAATACATAGAATTTGCAATTAACCTACCAAACATGAATGCCAATTAGAGTTCATAAAAAGCAATATTTAAAAATAAAGGAAAACCTTAATTATTGCAATAATGTAAACAAATTAATTATTAAGTAAATACCTTATAATATAGCAATCACCAATAGATTTGCCAAGAAAAATTCAAACACAAAAAAAAGGATGAAATCAAATCACATCAAGTATATAACATCACTTATAAATTACTTTTAAGACATGTATTTGAATGGACACTGCAAATAATAGGAGGATGATAAATGGCAATGCAGCCACAAATATGTTAAAAGTAGAACAGGGATAGGCAAACTATGGTCCACAGGACAACTACTGCACGCCAAACGGTTTTATCTGGCCCACGAATAAAATTTTAATTTGCAGGTCTGAGGCAAATTAAAAGAAATATTTAAATATATATCCCCCGCCTTTTTTATTTTCTTTCTTCCATTTTTTTAAAGAACTGATGATCTCTTTACTTTCTCTATTTTTGTTCTACAAAACATATACTGACAGAAATAGACAAAACACAGTTTTCAGTTGGTAAAAGTGTTAAAAGCGAAAGTTCTTTGCTATTTATAGATGTAGATTGGCAACAACAAGCATTATGTCTTTCTAGGAGAGCAAACATATGGGAATACAAAATAGGTAAATTAGGTTTCACATGTGACAGATTGTGCATTTTAAGCTCCAGCCAGCAGCTTTTTCTCTCAGCACAAATTTTTATATTATTGAATGAGTATGAAAAGATTGTGGGCATATAGCACAATTATGAACATTGGTAAAACTATTAAAGTATAGCTTGTTTGGGTTATTGGCAAAATACTTCAACCCCAAAATGGCTACTAAAAAACGAATAATTGATTCAGAGTCCTGTGCTTTTACTGATGAATTGAGCTAGAAATTTTTTTCAGTTGTAAAAGATAAACAGTGTCTCATCAGCAATGAAGCTTTAGCAGTTTTTAAAGAATATAACATTTCCTGTCATATCACACCTAAGCAAAAGAATTCTAATTATGAATCAATGTCTAAATATGAAAGAAAACAAAATGCAGAAAATCTTTGTAAAAAATTATCAGTCCAACAAAACTTTTTCAGTGAGATAAATTGTATCCAAGAAGCAATTACA
>JAPDSC010087745.1:0-19479 GCA_026290005.1 Latrodectus geometricus | reverse complement strand
GCATGAACGAAAAAAAACAGTAGCTATATTAAAATTACTTTTTTTTTATTTCTCCAAATAATTCTATTCGAAAGAGATAAGAAAACACGTAAACTTTATATATATATATATTAATACAGAAATTATTTTACTTTCAAGAGAGCTTTTTGAATATCTTCGTCTACAGGAGCATTTAATGGATGGCCATTCGAAATAATGTAAAAGATCTTTATTTTTCGGAAATCCACCTGTGAAATTAATAATTATTGTAAGTAAAGAATGGAGTAATGTACTGATATATATTATATTTACAAACTATAAACGCCGTACAGATAAGCACTTTTATAGTATTTATTGCATATAGACTCTTATTAAGTATTTTCATTCCAATTATATTTCTAACATAAAGGCTTAACCAAAAAGAATCCCATTTATTGATTACACTCATTTGTGAAGAATTCATTATGACTATTTTCTTTTGGTAAAATTTATATTTCAAGAAATACACTGTACACTTAAAAAATATACTCAAACATACTTTTTGATAAGATAAAAATGCTAGTTATAAAATACAAATAAACATTAAATATGTCCAAATTCTTTCTAAAGCTTCCTAAAATATTATATAATGATAAGATTGGATATTTACATTTGTATCACAGAAATTCCTTTAAAAATATAATTGACCTGTCTTAAGAATGGATTAATGTAAAAAGATAGAAAAATGTTTTTTGTATGTCAAAGGCTATTTTTAGTTTTCAACAATATAATACTCCTATTCATATAGTTAAATTGAAATGATTTTTTAATCAATTATATGCATGTCGACCACCTACTTGTATCCTTAATCTAAAATTATAACATGCCACTTCGCAAATTTGATTCTTACCTCAGACATGGATGTTTGCAGTACTTCGAAATCTAATTAAGTATTAAATTCCGGTCGAATTAAACTTCATCTGCAAAAATGTAATAGTGCGTAGGCAAACCTCCAACCAATCAAAAAAACGTGAACTAGATTGAGTACTTTTCATTTATAATTAACCAGCTAAGAACATTAAATAATTAATGATTGTTAGATTAAATTTAATCATAATTTATTAAAAATTCTTATTATCCTTAACCCAAATGTATGATTTTTTTTTATTTAAAGTTTTTTTATTTTTATTTCAAATGGTGGGAACCCTTGAACAAGTAAGTACATTAGCCCATTTGCCGCAACAAGGCCGGAAACTGCTACTCATTTTATTGTTACCCGGTGAGCACCTATGAACCAAGTCACGGAGGTACGAATAGCATAGCCCACGCCGCACCACCACAAAACCCGTTTATAGAGTGGGCTACATTCATCCATCATCTGAGGAAAGGACAAGAAACACAGAGAAAGAGAAAGTACATCCATGCCATCCGTAGTCATTTACGCTAACCACTAGACAGGTTGGGCGGCTTTTTATTTAAAGTAATAATCTTTATATTGACTATGTTGTTGCTACTAATGGCACTTGGCAACGCCAAGCCTGCTCATTTCAGAATGAGCGTCTTCCGTTATTTGAATAGAGCTGAAAAAGTCGTACTTCCACCCTCATAGGAAGGTGGAAGTACTACTTTTGGCTTATAGATGGCAGCATCATCTGGGTCTTCCAATTTAGAGATTGAAACCAGAGAAGACCCATAGCCTGGCTCCAACCACACCTAGAGGTAGTAATTTGGAATGGGAACATGGAGGACATTGCGACCCGACATATTTTACGTGCCCCAGTCACCCTTAGTGAACACGACTGATCATCGGCTAAGCCGGGATTCGAACTCACTATTTTCCTGTAACGAGTACGACGCCCTAATTCAGGCCACTGCGGCCCATATTGACTATTAATGATACTAGTCAAATCATCAGAGTTTAATGAACTATTACGTTCAAACAGTATTGCATGGCAATATAAAGTTCATAGACATAAATCTAATTGTAGTCAATTTATAATATCATAAGTGCGTAAAGTTTTAGATGATAGCTACAAAAATGCATCATTTTCTTAAAAATCATCATTATTTGAAGTTAATTAAAACATTTGGATTGGAACTAAGAAATAAAATATAGTTTATAAGAGAAATTATCGGATGCAGTAGTTAATATCATTTCAGATAAATGAATGTCTAACTGAAAACTATGGATAATACTTTTATTCATAAAAATATTATATACATTGTCTAATACTTCAGCCATCGTCTAGGAAGATAACAAACCCCATTGATATAGAATATTTTGAATTTTAACGTCATGGAATAATCAACCTATTTCATATCTAACTAGCTATCTAGAAGTGTAGAAAAGACAATGCATTGTGTATTGGAAAAACAAATGATAATCCGAAGTAGCTATGTCGAGACCCAGCCAAGCCCTTAAACATAACTTGGACTGATTTTCCAATATGATACCTTGCTTTTCCATAAAGTAATTCCTTAAGGTACAAATCTTTGAAACTAAATGAATATTTTTAATTGATTTCGTGAGTTGATCGTAGCAATTGTTTGCATAGTTTTCAGCAGTAACACTGATACCCGAATTCAGCTGTTTATAATGAATGTTGCATTCATATACCTTTAAATTAATAGAAATTTTTGCACTGAATGTCTCGTTTTGGTTTTGATGTTGCCTTACTAAGATTACTTCAATATTTATTTGGGCTTAGGATTGTCATATGATATCTGTACAGTACTCATTCTGAATTTTAGTTTATATTGTGCATAAAAAAACTACTTAGACCTAATTTTCTGCCTTCTTTCTAATATTAGAAATTTATAAAAAATTTACTATGTTTTATTGATAACATTAATATTGATATAATGTTTAAAAATGCAAACCTTGCGTTCAAATATTTTGTTTTTATCCATTGTTAAAACTTTCATGGCGACTGCAAGATCTTCCGCATATCGACACATAGGCCCAATTGTAGTAATATTTCCAGTGTTTATAAGTTGTCCATGAGGAGAAACCAAATCTGCAATTACATAAATGATATTTTCATAAATAAAATTGTAACGCTTATTATTTTCACAAGGATTGAATTTTTAAGGATCTTTTACAGAAAAGTTCCTTAAAATGCAACTCATAATATTTCTCTTCTTATGTCAAAATAATATTCCTAAGTTCATATTTTATTATTTCAACCAAAATTAAATTTATTTAATTATATTAATAATACTTTAAAAAGTACTTAAAATATGGAAAAAATTTCAAATTTAAATGAAATTTTCAATTTTACTTACGCTCACTTGGTAAATGGCCAAACACACCACAATAAAGAGCAGGTATTCGTAAGCTACCAGCTGTATCGTTACCAAGACCAATTAATGACGCTCCAGCTCCAAGTAAAGCTCCTTCTCCTCCTATCAAAGAATTCAAAGAGACAATTCAAAGGAAGATATTTGTGTGTATGACAGATCCAAATGGAAAAAAGTTAAATTTTAAAAAGAAATATAAATTTAGAAAAACTTTTATTTCTAATGTCCAACTGCTACTGACCTTTCAGCATTACAAGGGGCGGAAGTGATGGCAACTTATATAGTGGGATATTCAGTGGGTATGCCCTCTTTGTCTGAAAATGAGTGGGTCTTCATAATTTAGAAGCAGCAACCAAGCAGAAGATCCCCAGATTTTATTTACCACTACCTGAAGTAACATTTCATATAAAGGACATTGCGACCACGACATATTTAGCGTGCTCTAGCCGCAATTAGCAAATACGATGGATCTTAGGTTATTTTGGAATTAGAAGTCACTACCGATTTCAGAATTAACTTCCAATCCAATCAGGCTGTTACGGGAACCGAATTCAGGAAAATTAAAATTTCTCGCTTTATTTTACAATAACAAAATGTTTATTTTGACTAAGTCACTTCGAAATTTTATTTAATAGAGAAACAATCTACAACATTGAAATGATTTTTATTAATTTTAATTTTGATTTAAATATAAAAATTAAAATCGAAAAAATTTTAAGCAAAATTGCAGCTTTCAATTTTTTTACAAAATCAGATTACGCTAAAACAGAACTTATAAACATTTAACGATTATTATAACTATCCAACATAAATTAACGCAATACTCATTCGCTCACCAAACACTCACGCTAATACGCGCACCAATTTCAAAGCGTTAGAGCATAAATTTATTTTTAATATTCTTTCATGATTTATTTAGTTCCATATAATTTCTAGTGGCGCAATGGTCAATAAGTCGCTTTCAGTATAAGCTCCACAGAAATATGAACCATAGTGATGAATAGATATGATTCAACTGTTATTAGACGTATTCCTCCCAGAACATCTTTATGTTAAAACAACCCTCCTCCAGATTATGACCTTGGAAGTTATTATGCTGACACATATATAATATTGTAATGATCACTTTGATTGTGTAGTAAAAGTGTGATTTGTTTCAAAACGAAAGCAAGTGTTCGATTTATAGTTTGGAACTTTTGTCCTGGGATGGAAGAAATATGAAGAAGCGGTTAGCAATAGAAAACAAAATGTGGCTGAATTTTTATTTGTGATTTTTTTTTTCAATGTCGTAATTATTTTGTGTTTGTGTTAAATAAGAGTATATGTTTCAGTATCTGTAGATTCACTATAGTACTCTGAATCATGTCGCCATTAAATGGTGTAATCTATATTAAGGATGTTTTGAAATAAATTAATAACTCATTTGTTCCTTATCATGGGATGAATAAGTTATCATCGCTGCTGTTAACATCCGATAATATATTGTTATTATTACCTGGGTTTATTGATTGATTTTTAACATTATTAATAATATCATATACATTTTATAAATGTGATCTATTACACAATTAGTTACGCTAAATCTAATTTTTGATTAATCACTAATGTTTGACTTTTTAGAAACTCCTACTCCCATGCACAAAAAGAATATTTTTAACTGTGATACACATTACGGCAATAGATGTTTCATTAAAATTTGTCTGTCATATTATAAATCAGATTTATACATTTATTTTATAATGTTTTGTTAAGATATAAATATTTTTAAAATAAAATAACTTTAAAAAATATATATATATGAAGAAAACTTGCATAGAAAGAATTATTCAAAAGTTTTCTTTCATACGACAAAACACTAAACTGTTTTAATCTCTACCCTTTCAGAACATACATTTTTTACTTTTCAGTATTGACGAGAAATAGTCCACTTAATTTATTAAACGATCATTTTTTTATTTATGTTGCCTTAGAAAATGCAAGCGGCATCTGAATTTAAGACAATAAATCCTTTAATTCTGTCATGAAATAATATTGCATGAAATTATTTTTCTTATTCACTAGCATTAAAATTTTATACATTTTCAGAACTAAAATATTTTAAAGATATAGATTCTGTAAACACCTATTGTTTTCTGATAACTTTTTGGCACCCTTTATTTTCTTAAATTTCAATAATAATATCTGAATTCTTTAAAAATAAAAGTCATGCTTACAAATGGTCTACAAACTGTTAAAAAAATTCACTGACCGCTACTTCCACCCACACTCTTGCACGTGTTGTAAGGGTTATTGGTTCTTCCATATAACTTGTTGCTTGTTTCTACACCCAGGGCCTTTTCTGGGCCATTTGTGCTTACCAAGACAATGGCTCCAGCTTTTTTCATGAACTTAATGGCATCAGCATCCTCTGTAGCAATTTCATCTTTGGAATCAAGGCTTCCACCCGTAAGAGGAGCACCTATTAAAAGATATAATTACTGTATATCATATTGTACAGAAATACTGAATCAAACAAGAAGAAATTTTAGGTTTTAAAGTGTGATTGCTTTTCTTGTCGATGTCCATAATTTAGTTATAGCATCATTTTTTTAAATAGAATCAGCAATATTAAAAGTATTTTCATATTTAGGTATTATTAAGGAAATTTTTTTCCAGATTTCTATTCCTTTAAAACCGTCATAACAAATTTATGTTTCCTTAGCTCGTTGATGATGATAGAGATTTTACAAGCAATCATAATCCATGTACTATCAATATATTAGTTTGGGGAAAAAGAAATCCATTATTTTTACGTGAACTTTATGTAACTTCTTTTGGATTCACTTTGTAAAAAGGTTTAAAACAGCTTTCATGTAGATTTTTAGATCTTGCGCGTTACGACTGCTGACATGCGGTTAACTTCAATCATGCTTGATATTTTATCGACATTTTCGACGATGCTGTATCCACATGCGAGGTGCATCTCTAACATCAAAAATACCCGAACGGAATCGACGAAACAAAAATTGTACGTAACTGGTTGTTACAGTCTTGTATAGGACGATAAACACCTTTCACAATTTTAGCCACCCGGCTATCTTTTTCGCCGTTACAAGAGGAAAACGAAAATGTATCGAATTTTCTGTTTGTTGTCTTCCATTTTTAAAACCTTGTACTCGTAACTGAATGAATCAAACAAAAAACCGCAAGAGGATATTTTAGTGTCAAATGTCACCTTTCCAACGAGCATAAATCTGAAATTGTTTGATAGATACCTCCCGAGATATCGATCACTAAAGACGTCTACCGAAAAAATAATGGATTACTTTTTCCCCAACCAAATAATTTTTAACATTATAAATTAGATTAAATGATAGAGAGGATGAAATTAGATCAATGACAGAGATTCGTGCTAGCACAGCCATATTTTTACTACAAAATTTTTATGCGAACAATAATTTTAAGAACACTTCTGAAACAAATTAGATCTAAAATAACTCAAATAAAGTATCACTTCACATTCCATGACATTCATAAGACGATAATAAAAATTAAATAGTCATTGTATGCTTAGCAGAGAATCAAACCGAGATTATATGCAAATCAAATAGTTCGTATGAATGTAGCGTGACTGCTAATCGGTATTCAGAGGAGCAATCTAGCTTGAAAATTACATTCAGCATACTTCATATCACATTCCCGATTAAACACCTTGAGAATAATGAGGCTCGTAAATTTGAAAGAATCAAAGAATCTTTTATACCGAATAATAGATGATAAGCCTAAGAGCTAAAAACTATCATAAGTATTTAACAGGCTCTAATTATGTATTGTTTTCCGATAGGATTTTTCACAGATAGTAAGCTTCATTAAACTTTGCAAAAGAAAGAATTTGAAAAATTCCTAGGTATATACCCTAACAGAAATGCGTTCATAAAATAGAAATGCACTATTTTTCTAATGTTGATCAATTCAAGCAAAAATCAATTTGAAATCTTTCAGATTGGTTTCAGCCAAAATTGAACCTCAGAAGAATGTAAATCTAACATTTAATGAGTGCAAAAGTTTTCGATTTACTGTGGCCTAGCCGATAAGAAGTTATGATGCAAATTAGAAAGCAGCCTAATCAATTTATAAATGTTATAAAGCTTCTTAATAATTACTTTCTTATTATTACTTTCCGGAAGAACTTTTCATAGAAAGTGTTCACATAAGGAAAAAAACCCAGAAAACTCAAGCAACAACTTGACAAATGTAAGAACACGATACATTCTAGCACATTCTGGAAAGAAAAATCCTATCTTCCATAGTTCCTCTAGCTTTTCGTTGAGCAATGTTTCGCTTTGTTTCTACCCGCAGACGTGGATATTTGGACAATCATTCGAAATTCATTTTAAACAATAGGTTTTGGCCAAGTTAACTTTCATGCACTGAAAATTAATTCGTCAGTGCACTGAGGGGACAAATCAATCAACCAACAAGGCAAAATTTAAAAAAATTAAAGTATTTTCTTTTATTTTTTTTACATTTGGGCCCACTTTTTCGATTCTTAACTGTCTTTCTGTAGAAATGAGGCTTTGATTATTTGAATGATATCGAGATTGTTTTCCCTACATCAATCAATTTAATTATTATTGTTTTAATTTTTATCAAATGACAAAGAGTTACCTATACTTAAGAACTAACCTTTTACTTTGATATTAAATTTTACACTAATCGGAATTCCAAGAAGTGGTTTTTCAATAGCGAGTTGATTGGTGCTCATTTGTCCACTCTCAATTAATTCATCGGCCAATTTCGCTTCTTGCAAAGCTTCAGGGAACCGTCGATGAGTTGTGGCATTGATATAAGGCTCAACCTCTCGGATTCTGTCAATATAAGCCTGAATGACATCTTCACATTTTAACTAAAGATAAAAGATAATTAATCAGACATTATAATATTACTGGTAAGTCATTCTAAAATCTAGGTACAGTAGAATAGGAATAAAGTGCTGATTTCCTTTCAATCTTTTAAATGAGATAATTCAATCAATTTACACTCTGATAGTATATAAAGCTGTGTATAATTGCATAAATTTTTAAGTATAAAAATTTTCTAAATTTCCTTTTCCTTATAATAATATGCTTACTGTAAACTTTCATATTAAACAAAAAAAAATTACGTAACTTTTATGACGAACCCACAACAAATATTATTCATTAATATTACACTTATGATAACTGAAAAATCCTATTTTTGGTTATGAAGAAAAAGTGTTTATTCTAAATGGTTATATAAGAACTCCTTAGACATCATATCCAAAGATGACCTCATTCAATGCGAGACCATACGCAAGTTTCCATTCAGAATATTTTTCCACTTGATGTAACTCGCATAAATCAATGCTTACATGCTTCTTGTAATTTTTTTTTCCGTAAAATATTTTTATTTTTTACAGAAAAATGCAAGATTATTTAGGTTTCTACATAGATTTGCGCTAGGCACTTGGGTGTAGACGATTCTAAATTCTATCTCAGTTATCGTGAAAAAAAACGAGAGATGAGTATTTTATCGGAACAACTTTGATATACCCCCAAAAATTAAGCGCCAAATCTGGCACTCCCTACGGACTTTTTAGGGTTGCTGTTTCTTATTTTGGTGTTGCAAATTTAGGTTTTTTCAGCTTTTAGGTTTTTGCTGTTGTCAAAGTTAGTATTTTCTTGTATTTTGTACCATTTTTTGAGTTTTTTTTTAAAGTTTTTTTTTTTTTTTTTTTTTTTTGTTAATAATTATTTGTATTTAGTACGAATCCATCTTGAAAAAAAGGCGATAAAAACAGGTATTTTACTTAGCGAGAAAAAAATTTACCAAATTTCCGATTTGGGGGGTATATTAAAGTAATTCCATTTTATCTTCTACATAAGATTATTTGAGCACAGTAAGTATTCAAATTTTGCAGTAATTTTCAACTGATATTCCTGCATGCTACGTCAAAAAATTTTGTTGATTATTTAAAAGAAACACCTTAGTAATAATTTATACATTGACTTAAACTTGATGCAATAAGTCATAAAAGTTGATTAATTATTTTAAAATATTTTTTTTTCTATTTAAAATCTAAAATAATTTTATATTTCTATTTTAATGCTACTTACCTTTCCTGCTCGTATATCAGCAGCCAATTTTGTAGCCGACATGAGCAATAAATCATTCCTTATAGGCGGAACAACTTTTCCTCTTCCAAAGTAAAACAAAACAAATATTAGGTGAATCAGATTTCTTCCAAAATTATATCCCACCAAGAAAAAGCTATAATACATCCATTTCCAAACTGTCCTCAGAAGGCTTGGCCTTCTGCTGGGAACCGTAGCAAGTTCTTCAGACATAGCAGCTAAAAAGTTAAAAACACCAATAAAAATTTTTCTAAAATTAGATTCCCCTGAAACAATGCCTTATTGATAAAAACCAATGTTATCATTATATTTATGAGAAATACTAAACAATTATAACAGACTTATTGCTGGAGAATCATACAAAATTAGGTCAATTATTTTAAATAAAATTTTGTTGTGATAAGTGTTTGGCGTAAAGAGAGAAATTAACATCCAATATCCTTTACTTTAATTACCTAAATTAAATTATTTAAAAAGGGTTCATTGTTTTGTTTAATGCTTGAAAATAGTGGAGTTTAATAAAAGGCCTAAAATATATTATACATATGTTTCTTATATTATATAACATATTATACATATGTTTCTTATTATACATTCATATCCAAGTCTAGTAAAAATTAATAGATAGCTTTCCCAGAAACATAGTCTCTTATTAGTGAATTACTAAAACTACATAGCATATATTTTGAAATTATATTTTTATACATTTTTACGAAAAAATATAGAAAAACTAATCAAGCAATTTAATATACAGCAATGCAGTGACTCAATAATTATTTAAGTATTGAGGTAAAATGTAGATTAGAGTACCTCTTGGTTTCGTAAATAATTTGGCAATAGACTTGGGCGATAAAATTTAATTTCCGTTAACTCCTGTATTTTTAGCTCCTTGAATAACATAGTTTTAGGCTTGCCATTTTGTTATTAACCTTTTAGCACCTATCTTGGCTTCAAAAAAATCAAGGGATACCCAAAAGTAAACATTACCCAAGTATTGGAAAATTGCATTACTTCAACCTGTAACAACCAAGCAATGTTGGCAAATACAATACTGGATATTATTAATAACAATATTCTAGATTTTTAATTTACTAATATTGAAACGATTAGCTGACAGATATAATTCAAAAGATTTAGATAAATAAGTAAAATTATTTCGTGTCCGTGAGGCTGCTTACTTTCATCAAATTTAAGCTTACAATTGTATCAGTTTGTTTGCTAGTTAATTAAAGTTTTATTTAATTGCATTTTTAACGGTAAAAATGTAACCAATAAACTAAAAAGTCTAATAATGAATATCACTTGATAAATCATATTATATATATAATTGTATTTACAGTGGCACAAACAATTGAAGATACGCCTTACTTTTACTTTATAATGCTACTTTCAATCGAAATAACACATTAACTAGAAGTGCAAACATAATTTTATTCTTAGACATAACAAAAGACTTAATTAACAGTAAAAATGAAGAAAAATCAAGGACAAAATTCTATAAGAAAAATTTTCAAAGGCATTTCAAATAAACATAAGTAGATTTCTACCTCAAAAAATTGAGGATACACCAATGAAATTTTTGTTATATAACATATACAAAGTCAGTGTCCTTTGGCTTTTATAATGTTCTCCAAACGTCTCGGTCTGATTCGACAATTTTTTGATGGTATCTGGAAATATTTTATCCCATTCTTCTTGTAACACTTGCTTTAAATGGGCTTTGTTCTTAATTTGGTGTTTTTGGACCACTGTTTCGAGTGTGGCCCACAAATTTTCTATGATATTGATGTAAGAGGACTGTGGTGGTGTGTATAATTGCTGTTTACAATGAAAAAGACACTACATTTTGACATTTCGTGCTGTATGTTTGGGTTCGTTGTCGTGCTGGAATATAAAATTTCCATCCAAACCCAATTCTTTGCACTTTCGTTAGGATTGTTGAGGAATATATCTATATAAAACTTAGGATCCATTATGCCATCTATAAAAACTAAATTTCCTACCCCATTTGAAGCCATACAACCCCAAATCACGATGGTGCCACACCCATAATTAACTGTAGGACGTAAATTTTTTGTATCAAAAGCGGTGTTCTGCTTTCTCCAAACGCTTCGACGACCATCGCTTCCAAAAATGTTGAATTAGCTTTTATCACTAAATATAAATTACTTCCGAAAATTATCTGTCTTCATTGATGAATTTTTGCACACTCCAAACACTTTTCTGATTTTATAAATGGTTTCTTTCGAGATACTCGACTGTTATATCCAGCATGTCTAATCACATTTCTCAGTTTCAGCACTTACACTTCTGCCCATTATTTGAGAAGTTTCTGCAGCTAGTTTGATTGCACTTAATTTAGGATCAGTCTTGATATCTTTCAAAATTTTCCTTTTGGCTACATCACTCAGAATACTTTTCCTTCCTCTTCCGCTTTTATTTTCAATTAATCCATCTCTTATAAATCTTCCAATGATTTTCTGGACACGCTAGTGGCTTCTACCGACAATTTCAGCTATTTCACGATAAGATTTTCCTTTCTTAAACAACCTTAATGTAAATTTTCTTACATCAATACTGATCTCTCTCCAAAGAGAGCCATTTTCCATTTAAATTCACAGAACCAACTTCAAAAGACAAAAATAACAGTCGAAAAAGTTTAAGATAACATTGCTCAAACTTAGATTGTTATAGGAGTAAGCAGAATAAAAGTTTAGTGGTAGTTAAATAAAAATTTCATTGGTGTATCCTCAATTTTTTTAGGTAGAAATCTGCTAATGCTTATTTGAAATGCCTCAGAAAATTTTTATTTTAGAATTTTGTCGTTAATTTTTCTTTATTTTTACTATTAATTAAACCTTTTGTTATGTCTAAGAATAAAACTACATTTGCACTTCTAGTTAATGTGTTATTTCGATTGAAAATAGCATTTATAAAGTAAAAGTAAGGCATATCTTTAATTGTTTGTGTCACTGTATACTTTTCATCATTCTACAGAGATTCTCGGTGGAAATTTCAAATTAGATGCAACACTTTGAAACACTAGAAATTGGCGAGGAACATTATAAATGTCATTATAAATATATAGAACGAAGTAACTCTAAATACTAATCACATAAGTTTTAAATAATTTTAATTTTAAAAAATAATTTATTTTAAATTATTTTTATTTTAGGATTAGAATTATTCAACAAATTATTTTAAATTAGGTACTTCGAAAAATTAATATTTAATTGTTTATTACAAATATTTAGGCTGAGATTTATTGTACGGTCACCCTTAGCGTGATGTTTCCACATTTGGCGATAAATAGCATTTTCTGGTATCCCAACCAATTCCGAGACCAATTGCAGATGAGGGATTTTTACTCATCACAGATAAGGTATTCCGACAACCCTAATAATTTTTTAATATTGATTATTTTTAGACCTCGCTTGTGCAAAATGGCTAGATTTTCGGTGACTATTTAAAAAGTCACCAAGGGTGACCATACAGTAAATTTTTATCAATACTTAATTTTACAAAAAAGACTAAAGTTTGACCTAAATTCTTTTCTTTTTATTGCACTATAAATAAGAAAAATAAAATACAAGAATAACTTGAATACAAAAATCGGCAAAGTTGGCCATGTTTCACTACTAAATTAAGAAAATATAGAAAGCAAGGTCTTGAAAAATCAAGTAATTGTCACATGCAGGGTGTCTAAATTTTGTGCCCTTGCCTAAATAACCACATCTTCATAAAAATTAATTATCTAAAAACGTAAGTAAAAAAAATTGTCAAAGTTTCAAAGTTATGTCGTAGATTTTACAGGTTTTAATATCGATTACTCATGAAACTATGGTTAATTTGATTTTATTTTTATTGCATTAATTTATTATTGCATTAGGTTAACTTGCGGTTTAGGTCCCCTTCTTCGCCAACTCACGAATTTGAAGAATTTTTTCGCGCATGCTCATTAATTACTCTTTTGTTTTAGCCTTTTCATTGGTCTCTAATTAAGTTTCACTTTGAAATAGCGGTAGAATTTTCGCCCTGGCATCGGTGTTTTTGAAAACGCGCCAAGCAGAGGACCTAAAGCACATTTTCACCTTGTATTATTATTGTATTATATATTATTATATTAAATTAATAAAATTGAACAAAAGTCTACATTGAAAACATGAATTACCAATTGACAAACAATACTAATGACTACAGCTTTTAAAAAGATTCAACTGAGATTCATAATTATTTGAAAAATATTTTTCAAGATTTCCAAGTAAGAGTCGGGAAGACAAAAAAGCTAGTATCATAAGATAACAAACCAATAATTTAACAATATATACAGCTGCTGCAGCCAACAAATATAAAATAAATGTTGGATTAATCCATCGTTTTATTATAGATTTTAGACTTTTATATCTTCAAATTCACGTTTCATTTTTATAGGAGAAAAGGCATAAAAATTCCATCGTGCTAATTTTTGAATATTTTTGCCAACGTAAAAATATTAGTAAGATGACGTAACTGCGACTTAATACCACGAAGATGTCACTAAATGTGACATAATAAATTCCTGGAAAAATTTATACACTTAACTAATAAATTTAAATTTGATCAATAAAAAGCAAAATAAACAAAATAAAATTCAAAATCTTAATATTTCAAAAATAATATATATTTTAAAAAATTAAGATTTTGAAAAAAGAAAATATAAGAATATTAATTAAAATACGAAAATGGAACAAAATATTCTAAATTTTTTAGCGATGATGTAACTCTAAGGTTTTTAAAATAGAATTTTGTACATAATTCTAATTATTCTCCATCTCTGTAATGCCCAAAGATCCAAGTTTCCAGATAAACAAAGAAATCCGACAAAAATATCACCGCGCACAAAAATTGATATGATGGATTATACGGTATCTGTGTCAGAGATAATTTAATGACTTTACGGACATAATTTCATGGATAGCTTTATAATTTTATTTCAAGTATTTTCAAAAAAAAATTTTCTTCCCACGAGAAAGCCTGAGTGTCGACTGCCTAACGTAAAACAAAAAAAAGCATTTACCTTTAAAAAAAATTAATAAAATCATAAATTTTGTTAAAAATTAATTGATATCAGCTCGTTTTTCATTTTCTTAAGGAAAAAGGAAAGAAAAGCAGTGTTTTCGTGTTATTAAGCGTATTTAGTTAAGTTAAGGGTTATTAGAAATTACCCCTGAACATCTACTTTCCTGCTTAGGATTTGATAAAGAGGATTTGTTTTGAAGTCCTCTTATATATGTTTTGGACTATTTGTTAGTTCATAGATCATTTTTTGTCTATTGGTTAACCATATAGGATGAGAAAGAATAACGGTAGGTTAAGAAATAAGACCTAATCATGATTAATTTCTAAAATTCAAGCAAGTTAAAACGAAAAATTTATTTATATTATATATGATGTTTGTATGTATGTATAACATATTACATATTAATGTATAAAGATGCTATACATTAATGATACTTGACTTGGGCATATTACATTTTTGTATTGTTATTGATTAATTATTATGAAGAAAGTGTACGAGATTTTATCTGATCATGGTTATTCGAATTATTTTGTTATGTGCCAGTAACAATTCCTATAAGAGAATCTAATGATATCAGTAAAAATGAGCATTATGAATCATTTTTGTACATCAAATGCTAATTTGAGAACAGAAATAACAAATTCGAATTATAAATATCGTTAATTAAAAAATTATTCATAATGTGCATCGTACTTATATTTCCTTAACGAAATCAACTTATTTTAGGCGATTAATTGTTTTCATTGAACTTTTCTGGCATCAATAAAAAAATATCCAAATTTTGCTTTGTTTTGTTTTTTCCCAGGTAACCTATGATCATTATACTCATTTTAGCTCATATCTGCAATCTCGGATGGCTGATCGGTACCGAAAATTGGTACAGTTGTACCATTAGTAGCTAATATATGTAGAACTAATTTTGTTTTTATGAACTCAAATTGCGTAGGTGTAATAGCGAAGACTTTAAAATAAACGCCTGCATCAAGTAAAATTGCATGACTACATATCTTATCTTACTTAATTATGCAACATGCATTTTCGTCATAAATATTGGCGGTTAAATTGTGGTTTAGGTCCCCTTCTTGAGCTTATCAGATATGTGGCACCTCTGCATTGTTGCATTTTGTACCATAGAATTATTTATTAGGTCCCCTTCCTCACCAACTCGCGAATTTGAAGCACTTTTTCGTGTATGCTAATTAATTACTCTTTTGTTTTAACCTTTTCATTGATCACTAATTAAGTTTCACTTTGAAATAGCGGTATAATTTTCGCCATGGCATCGGCGTTTTAGAAAACACGCCAACCAGGGGACCTAAAGCACATTTTCACCACATTCGCTAATAACAATGTTGATTCAATTATTTTCGATATATATGAAAAAGTTTTGATAAACACTTCAAAGAAACAACATTTTGGAGTTATTTCTTCGAAATGATACCAACACAATTTATAAAGATTTTTAGAACGTTTACAAGATTTACTTCGATTATAATTCTCCAGTTTATCAATCCGTTCACTAATTTGAGCTTATGGATTGACAATTATGTCATAAGCACACACCGGATGTGTATCGAATCCATTCACTTCATTGAAAATACTAATACGGAAATAAATTTTACTAACCATAAATAGCTCAATCGCTCGCATTTGTGTTAAACGTCATAATAAAGCGACATCAAAAGTGATTTAGGTAAAGGAACTCCGATTAATTCTTGAATTAGTCTCAGTAAAATAGATAAAAACCTATCTCCTAGATCAAAGTCTTGAAAAAGTTTTTATAAAAGCCATTCTTCAGAATCACTAAACGCATAAATTAATCTAATTCTTAATGTTAAAAATCATATTAACAGTAGGGGAAAAGGTAAATGTATCTCTTACTTATATTAATATATATATTTCAACTGAAGCTACAACGTTTTATTATTTTGTATTATCCTGAATTGTACAAATTGTAAGTTGCTATTCAATTTAAAACGCCAAATTTCTTGATTACTTTTCGAAAACTGATGATATTTATAGATAAGATGAATACTTTCGGCTATGTTGTCTTTGTTTCTACCTTTATCACTTTTCAAATTTACAATCCAGAATCCAGAAGTATAAGAAATTACTATTTTATGTAGAAATACAAAATGGTGTACAAAATATCTTCAGATTTTATTATTTGCAAAAGATTTGAAAAATAATAAACTAGTTTTGAACTCAAATATTAAAAAAGGGATCTAACTGGAAAACGGAGTATTGTCATGATTTTTATTTCTCTAGAATTAGAAGTAAGTGAAGAATAAAGAAAAAACTCTCCTATTCTTTTTATGATTAAATTTACTCATTATTGACTTATTATTAAGTGTTATTACTATATTATTTGTTATTATTAACAAGGAAATATACTGTATTTTGTCATTTACTTTGCTATAAAATCACGAAAATTTAAATAAATGTTTTTTTTTTTTATGTAAATTAAGCATTATTCTTTACTATTTATTCAAGCGGGAGAGGTTTGCGAAGTTCATTTCTGTTCTTGAATATATCTTAAAACCATAATTTTTCAAACCATGTTAGAGATTAGATTATGATAATAGCGTCATATATTAGAGTTAAAGATAAAATCTTTCCCATTTAACATTTTGTTTTCTAATTTTAGCAGAAAAGAAATTAATAAAAAAAAAGATCAGATTTCATTTCCTGTTTTTATACTACAAAGACCAGATGTATTAAAATGCAATCTATTAAAAGAATAATTTTTCAACATTTGTACTAAATAAAAAAAAAAATATGATTGTTTGTAAAAAAATAAACCATTCGCATCTATATAAAAAAAAATTATAGTTTTTTTGTCACTTGACTGAGGGACAAAATTACCAGGTGATTGTCTGCATTAATTTCTTTTGGTCTGTAAAAATAGACCGCAGGAAAATTTTGTAATTACTGGTAATTCCTCATTCCCGATAATATTCCATGAAAGTTAGATTACGATTACAAAACTTGAAAAAAAGTTTAAAGAAATAGACACAATAAAGAAACAAATATATTTTATATATTTTTAACGTTTTTAATAATGTGTTATTTTTGTATAATTGTATTTTATATTTATTTACTTATTACAAATGCCTGAAAAATTGGCTATAACGAAATTAGTTCTTTGGACTTCCAATACCTCTGACCAGTACATTAAAAAGTACAAATGCATGCTATGAGACAAGATAGTTAGCGTCAAAAATTTGATCTTATTAATACAAAGGAGAGAAGGGAGAACGCCAAAGTTTAAACTGATACAAATACGCAGGCAAACAGTCATGGCTTGTAGAAAAGCGGAAAAGGGCCACACTTTTACTTCTCCGAAAATCAGGAATAGCCTCTAACCCCTTAATCAGGAAAGCCCAAGACTTACTGGCAGAATCGCTGTTTCCTTCCTTCTGTTATATTCTAGCAGCAAGTTTTCATTAAATTAATTTTAAAGAATGAAAAGAAATGCTATTCAAAAGTCTCTGAAGGACTCTAGTACTTTTCTTTACCAAAAAGTCCACAACCTCATTTCCAAGATTCTCACAATGATCTGGAAAAAAAAAAAAAAAAAAAAAAAAAAAAACAGATACTGGACTTGAAAGATTTCTGCAATGTAAAATGTGAATATTAGCTGTATACTGTCTGTTTTCAATAAATTGGAGAACTAATGTAAAGTCAGGCAAAGTAACTGCTCAATGGAAAGAAGGCGAGCAGACAATCAGATGCTTTAATACTATGCAAATAGCCGCAATTTCACCGTCTTAATGAGTAGATTAAGTTCCGATAAAAGCATAACTAGAAAAAAGATCACAATACACTCCAGCTCTCGCAGCGTCTCCATCATTCGATCAACACGGACACGGATCGATCTGCAAAGGCATATAACCATGAAACTCTAGGTTATCTGTGTTATCAATAATAGATTAAGTAGTTGCTCGAATATGTTGTTCGCTCATGTGACTCTTGCAGACATCCATATCTAACTTTAAATTAACCAAATAAATAGGTCCACACACTCATTGAATTCATGGGACAAATAGGTCCACAAAAAACCCGTGAGCTCTAATGAATGTCAAGAACAGTTGGTATAGAATATGCATATTGTATGAACCTTTTCTTAGCTTCAAGGTTGCTCTGTGCATTGGAATGAAAATAAATATCGATTACTACTCGGATTATTCTCAATTATCAACTGATTACAAGCAAGTGGTCTACTTAACATCTATTGAAGAAAATAATAATTATCCTTAGGGCATCCATTAAAAGTAATGAACTAATGTATTACAAAAGCTCTTGAGCTGAATCTCTTAGGTTGCAAATGTACCGAAAATCATTCAGTTGCATTTTAATAGAAGGCGCTGAACTAAGATATAAAGCAATTTTAAAAAATAATAAGGAAAACGATACCACTCAAGAAAGCCATTGTTTTACTGTTTATCGCTGGCTGCTGATCGAAATTTTATGAGAAAGAATTCTGAGAAATAACAGAATACATTTGTACGCATTAATCAAGGAAATTTCATTGTGTATGTCCCGTTATTAAGTAAAAATTAATGCAATTATTTAGCTGAAATTAGAATGTGACGCATTTCTTGAGTTTCATTGTTCATATGACATATAGTCTTATTTCCAAGTGAGCAAGCAGGATACTTATCCAGGATGTCCTGTTATTTATACAAAACCTGTACTTCAAAATTGCTTAAAACAATTGTCTTGTGCTTTTTTTAAATACATATGTGCAATTTCACAAAATATTACTCGTAATTTACAACGAGTTTATGAAAAATTATGGTGTCTATTAAAATAAAGCATAAGTAATTTAAGTAACAAAATTTATCGATTTTTATTTTCAAACTGTAAATAGGCAACATTATAAGCTGTCTTCATAATCTTTCAACTTCAAAATCCTTCCTTGAATATATATATATATATATATATATATATATATATATATATATATATATATATATATATATATATATATATATATATATATATATATATATATATATATATATA